>BJCN01128068.1:0-16559 GCA_018326445.1 Flaveria brownii
TTGGTTGCAGTTGGGTTGTATGATTTATTCTAGTAAGAACTTAAACTAATAATAAATGTAATGTAGATATTAAATTATATATAATTTTATGAGATGACCTTGGTTTAGATATATGTGTTTGAGGCTCAAGGGGTGCAAGGCAATCTTAAAATTTGAAAATGCCAAGGGACCTTTAGGCGGTGCACTTGCGGGTACCGGTTATTTAATAAATGCAAATTGGATTTTAATAATTCAGACTACTAGTCACTTGCTGATAATAATTTATGTTATTAGTTTGACTGGTAATAATTTTAACTTTTATTTTTATTACCAATAATATTACTAGTAACATAATTGTTAAAAATTTACACATGATTTCGTTCATAATAATGATTATGAATGAAATGAAAAAACATACATCTTAAATCGAGCATAAAATAAGTACAAATTAAGTGAATCTATGATAATTATGTTTCTGGAATTGTTGGTAATAAAAATGAAAGTTTGAGTTGTTACTTGTTAAATTAATAGTATGAATTATTATCAGTTAATAAATAATAGTTAATAAATAATAGTTAGAATTATTAAAATTTAATGTACCTTTAATAAAAAAATATATGTAATCGGGATTTGAGAAATACTTCTTCTAGTCGTACATAAAGCTTTATTGTTTGTAAATATAATAATGCCTTGTGTACGTGAAGTTTTTGCTTTGTCGTTTGTGCCTCTAGGATCTAAACGCTTCTTTGGAATCTTGTTTTCTATGATCTAAATGCCTCTATGGGATCTCGTTTTCTAGGATCTAAACGTCTTGAAGTGTTTTGTGTTTTTTAAAACCATTGTCTATGATACAAGTTTAATGACATTATGCCAACCATAAGTGTTGCAAACATTAATCTATAGGTAAATTGTTAAATGTTTAATGAAACAAAAGTCATGTCTTTAAACTCAAGTGTGTTCACTAATAATAATTTTTCAATTTTGAATAAAACTTATATGAAAACATAGATAAAACTAATTATGTTATAAAAAGTTATTTTTTAAAGAAAGTAAAGAAAATGAGCCGAAAATTGAGAAGAAAAGCCAAAAATATAAAACAAACAACTAAAAGAGTTCAAGAAAAGAAAAGAAAAGAAAAAACAACAAAAACCTAGGTGGAGATGTAGGATCAAACTTGTGTCATGGGGGTAATGAATCACTCCAAGGTCGTCTAGTGGTAGTATACATGGGTTCTTTGGTGGAGACCAAGGTTTAATCCTTGGTTAGTTGTCCGTGGCGATGATTAGATAATGTTAGGTCTAAAGTCCCGGCGTTGTGTAATGTTGGGACATAAATAGTAGTTTGAATTTTACTTTTTGGTTTAACTTAAAACCGTGAGTTTGTTACCTCATATAACGTTGTAGGGTAAAGATGTCACAATCCGGTTAACATTTGAAATGAACTCATATTTGTCAAGGCCGTAAGTGGGGGACCCATCTGTGATCGATAATTTCTTGAAATTCCAAAATCATTATAAAAATTATAAAAATTATAAAATTCAAAATATCTAAACATTTATTTCACAACTATACATAGTTGAAGAATATTCCAACTTAAGAAAACAACATTCGCCAACCCTAAGAAGATAAGTTGTGCTTTTTGTCATTATCCTACATTTTCTTTTCAATAAACCCTTTTTCTATAATACTTTACCGCTAACGATTCACTCTTCTTTTACACTAACGAACCTTCTTTTAGCATTTTGTGAAAAAACTTACTGGAAAAGTTATAACCGGGGACTTTGAATCTTTGTTCTCCATGTATATATATTTTTTAAACAACAGAGAACTTCGAACTTGATCATCTATTAGGGCTGGTTACTTTGAACCTAACTGTCCTTCCAGATACGCGTGAACCAGATTGAATCCGTAAACCGTCGCCCCCCATCAGGATCGCACCCGGGATGAAACCCGAGCAAAACCCTCATCTGGATGCCGCATAAGTTAAATGGGGATGGTAAGATTTGAACCTGAGTCACTTAGTAAATCAGGCTAACTCTTTAACCACTCCACCACTTGCATCCATGTAGAAAAATATAATATCAATGTTTAGAAGACTACGAATAATTAAATCAAATCAAACATCTTGTAGGTTTCTGCTCGATGATTTTTATAAGCAACAAAATATCATTCAATATTCTACATCTTCACATATTTTTTATTTTTTAATTAATAAGTAGGTAAATTCCTAGATAAATCCAAGGTTGTAACAAAGATGTAATTTTGAACATTTCGTAGTATATAAATAAAAAAGAGTAAATTACACAGATGGTCCATGTGGTTTGGTTAAAATTTTGGATTTGATCCCTAAAGTTTTAAAATTAAAAATATAGTCCTTAATATTATAATTATATTTCATCAATGGTCCCTACTCTGTTAGTTCAGTTAGTGATGTTAAATTTATCAAAATAACCATTTAACTTGTAGGGATCATCAATGTAATTTACATTTTATTTTATTATAAACATGTTTATTATTTAATACACAAATAAAAAATATTTTAAAAATGTCCTCTTTTAAATGTTTTATTTATAAGTTTTTAACCCAATATGCGGGTTTTTTAAACCTTTATAAAAATGTCTTCTTTTATAAAAACGATTAAAACTAAATTGTTCTAAAAAACAAAGAATTAGTTTAAGAAAAGATGTTTTAAAAAATGAATTGTTTAAAAAATAATTTTAGAAAACCAACCAGTTTAAAAAAGTTGAAATAATCAAATAGTTTTAGAATGACGTATAGAAAACAAACGGTTTAAAAATTGAACATTTAAAAACAAATGCTTTTATAAAGTTTTTTTTATTTGTGTATTTAAAACGTATTTTATTAAATAATAATCTTATTAACAATGAAATTATAAAAACAATCTAAAAAATAAAAAATGTTGAAAAACAAAAATATAAAATTTTCTTTAATAAAAACAATGTTATAGTTGAAAAGGTAAATTAAATATACGGCTACTACGAGTAAATGCTAATTGATACGTATTTAACATTACTAACTGTTGACTAACAGATCTAGGGACCATTATGAAAGAGAAAGAAATGTTAGGGATTATATTCAAATATTTTAAATATTAAGTATGAAATTTAAAATTTTCATATAACCACAGAGACCATGTAATTTACTCAATAAAAATTAATAAGAGTAAATTATGAACGAGTGGATACTAGGAATTTTTTTTTCCTATTTTTTTTTATAAGTGAATCACACCCTATTATTTATCTTGTAAATTAAGTTCTTGAATTGACTTATTTGGTAGAGACCCTGCCTCTTAGAAAGGAGGTACTGGGTTCAAACTCAGACATAATGTGAGTTGATGTAATGTAGGAATAGGAGTAGGATAGATTTGTCGTTAAAGAAAAGAAGTTCTTGAATTAGAAACTCAAGGGTTATGGTGATGTAAAAGATCCAAAGTGGAAATTGTTAACATGTTTTAGAAGTAATATCTCTATCCCATAAAATAGATGTAAGGTTTGCATACATTTTACTATAAATATTTCCTCGATAGCTTTGCTACGAGTAATATTTTTTGAGTTTAGTTATGGTTATGGTGTACACATAAATGTTAAGATGTAGATTAACTACTTTTAACTACGATAGCCTTTGAAAACTAGTATCATTCATGAAAAATTTAAAGATTTGTTTCATGTTATGTTTGTTTGGATTGAATTAGGAATATGTGGTTTGTGGCCATTGCTATTCTTGTTAACTTTTATTCTTCTAATTTGTTTTTGTTTGTAGTACGTGCAATGTTTCAAGAAAGGCCAATATCTACTTTTTTGAGGTGTTATACCTTTTGTATACGGTTTAGAAAGTAAAAAAGTTTCTTCTTATGAGGCATATAGAACAATTGATTATACATATGTTAGACAAAAAGCTTCAATGGTTAAAGTTGGTTTCATAACCAAGAACAAACATGTATGCTTTTACATTCTCTTGATCTCAACCTTTTGACCATTTCCCATCCACTTTTGGCAAACTAAAAAAATATGACTTTAGTGTTTGTATATCTTATTTTGGAGCAATAAAGTTCTACCTTTTAGATAAAGAATCATTTTATTAGTTATTTTTCGAATTTGGTTTGATTAAGGTGTTTGATTCTAAATTAATTGTTAGAATTATGCTTAATTAGTGTATGTACAGTGTGCGTATGTGTTTTTTTTATGTATGCATATGTGCAAACATTATATTTGGAAGGTAGAAACATTTATGTATGTACATTTGTAAGCATATATGTGCACTTTCATTTTTACCATAATGACAAAAAAGACGTGTTATGGCGAACCACATTTTAAGACCGCTTCTGCTTGCACTGATCAACTTGAATTCACGTTAAGTTGATAACGCTTTTAGCTTTCAAAAGATTAACTTGAATTCACATTAAGTTGGTCACATATCCTCTAATCCTCTTAGTCAATGCTTCTACTTTCAAACTATTAACTTGAATTCACATTAAATTGATCACATATCCCAATAATATGATTTCACATAACAAAAACTTACATTTAAAAACACTTCATGCATAATCCGTATGTATTGGATTCCATTTCAAGTACATAAAGATATTGTCAGTTATAACAATCACCAAACAATTCAACATAACCACGAGTACTTAATTCACAATGTCCAAAAAGTTTGACAATGCTTTTGTGAAAGACATAACCAAGTGTTCATAAAAGCATTCACACCAACATCCTCATATTTATCCTACCTTTAAATTATATGGGAAGCATGAAAAAAAATAGTGATTTTACTCTTGCATTAGGTTCTCCATCTCTTATATTTTTAGAAATAAAACATAAGAGCATTCGTATAAGGTTACTCATAGTCATCCTTATAATTAAACTAAAAATCATCAATTATTCTCTATTATTTTTAATTAAATAATAATTTTATATATCTTTATAATTACTTTTTCTCTCTCTTCTCCACTCAAATATAGATGAACAACATATTCTCTCTCAACCACTTATAACCACTCACAACTATTCTTTATAATATAAGAAATACATTCATAATAATATATGAAACTTATTGTGAATGAATGCTCTAATGATCCCCTATATACGAAGGTCACCATCCATTCCTCATATATATTGTTTTGTATTATTTATTAGTGGTCGTGAGTGAAAAAAATAAACAATAATCCAAAAAATATAACTAAATATTATTTAAATGAAATAATGGTAGATATTAGGAAACTGATGTGAGATATTTTTATGAAATGAACAATTATTTAGGGACTGATGGTTTTTTTGTTAATTTTTTTTGTTAATTACGAGAGATGAGGAAGCTACTATGAATTCTCTAATAATCATTCCTAGTTTGGAAAACCATCTTTATAACATATTCTAAGAGTTTTGACTCAATAATCTTCTTGTGACATATGACATTGATGTTCTTTCTTAATATCAAATCTAGCATCTATTTTTATAACCACACCTAGTCCCCATAAAAATGGTATTAGGTCAATGGTAAATGATCAACTATCAACAAGAAACATTAAGCACTTGAACATTTGTTACACCTTCATACATTTTCATTTTCAAGGATGTTAGTTTATATTTCTAATTTTATTCAAGGATGTTTGTTTATATTTCTAATTTTATTCAAGGATGTTTGTTTTATGTTTTGATTTCTACCTGGAATAAAGGAGTGGTATCGATGGGTTATTTTTAAGATTTTTTTTGTTATATGATGAAGAAGATAGGGTATTATAGTAATTTGGTATACATTCAGTTGAATTGCAAACTTTCCTTGGTGGATGGAAGGATTCTTGAATTCCTTGAAACAAAGGAATTTGGTGGAATCCAATTCCATCCAAATTCTATTCAAATACCAACCAAACATGATTTTAGATGAAATTAATTCTAATTTCAATTTTAATTCTTTCAAATTCTGTGAATCAAACGGAACCTTATTTTCTAAAATCCTACTATGATGTTGATTTCGAAAAGTGACTTTTCAGGAAATGTTCAATATTTATTCTTTAATAAGTATATGTGAATCAGGTAGTAACTTTTTTCCATTTCTTTGCCATGAAAATCAACCAACTAATACAACCTTAATTCAAAGGTTATTCCCGTAACTTGATCGACCATGAACAATATGGAATAACATGTATATCCTCAAATTTAGACATTTTAATATAGAAAACTACAAATATCAATGAATATGAACAATATTTACTATAACAAAACACTTATTATTAATTGCAAATAAATGATTTTTGTTGTTCTATATGTTCAACCCTCTATAAACAACCCTAATTAAAAAAAAAACTACACTCCTCTGTTTTATTGTTTTTTTTATTTAAACCACTCAAGGTCGAATCAACTAGTTATCTTAACTGATTTTGCAATCTTTGTCATGATTTTATCCTACAATGTCTATATTTTTTTTATACGTATTCACTGATAAAAAAACTTATAAGAAGTGCATGTGACATGAACACAATAAATGTAATACCAATTAACCTTGTGTAACTTAAAGGTAAAGTACTCACAAACAAAGTAATTGTGATTCATTTTTTATTTGAAGACTAATATTATAAAGGGTTGGGTAAATGTAAGGGTGTTAAAAACTAAAAACTGAAAAAAACCCGAAAACCAAAAAAAACCCAAAAATCAAATTGTATCCACAAAAGAACCAACCAAATTGGGAGTTCAATTGTCGGCTGCACAAAATCTTATTTATTTGGTTTGGTTATCCGAGTTCAACCAAAACCGGATTGTAAATTCGATTTAATCAGTTGATTTCGTTTCAGTTAGACCTGTTTAAATTCGATTATGTTAAGTTAACAGACATACCCAAAAAAACTTCTCAACCAAATAAACAAAACAAATAGAGGGTTAACCAATTCATTAAATAACCCTTGGTACACGTACCCATATCCACCTTAAATTGTATTATACCCTCTAAAATAACAAATCAATGAGTTTTTTTTTGTTTTTAGTTTTAATCTATGTAATATTACTGATGTTACGAGTTAAACAGTGACAAAACAAGTAATAGAAGTAGGTACTTTCAACACAATTTATTATTATAAAAAAATGTAAAAAGGATTAAAGTAACCAATACTTTAAGGACACATATTGTAACTCACCAAGATCAAAAAACAACACATGCTCTTTGCTAATTGTCCCATAACATAATTATCCCCTCGCTTCCATCGCGTCGCGTCTCGTCTCGTGTTTTCTTCACAAATCGATGCATAACAATTACACATAAACACAAAACAACAACAAAATCAACCTATACATACACCATCTCTATCTCTATATCTATCTCTATACACCGGTGTCAGAGAAACCGACGAAGAAGAAAAGATCGAAGGGGTAACCGTCTGATTTGGGTTTGTAAAGATAACCACAATTCTCTGTGTTTATGTGTTGTTTGTTTCTCCATAAACCCTATAAATATTATCCCCAATTTCGCTCATATCCCCCCAATTTCAGCTTCGATTGTGCAGTTATGTGTTCGATTTCGCGTTAGGGAACCCTTATTCGCGGGAATTTTGGGGAATTTGACTGATTCTTTGAAGGGTTTTGCGTTACTGTGTGTTACGATTCGTGTGGTTTTTGTTTGAGGGTTTTGATTGAATGGGCGATCTGGGTATGGACGATGATCGCCCGTTTGTGCCGTCTTTTGCTGCGCCATTGTGTAACCCGGATCCGAATTCGATTCGGGTTGAGACGTGGGTCTTAGCTGAAGACCCGGCCCGGGAAGTGTTGAATTGTATACACCCGACTTTGGATTCTGAAGAGAAGAGGAAAGATGTGATTGAATATGTGCAGAAGCTCATCAGATGCAATCTTCGATTAGAGGTTAATTTAACTTAACTACACTGAAATTTGTTATTTTTGTGCTTTGTTTTTGCATGTTTATAGCTGTTCGACATCAGGGTTTGGGTTTATTTGTAGTAATTTGATGTTAATTTATGATTTTTTCTACTTTATGAATGATTGATGTTAGTTTTTGTAATAAGCCCCTTTGTAGTATTTACCTGCAAAAGAATGATATGCCATTGAATTGATATTAGGTTTAGTTGTGTGGTTACCATATCTTTGATTTTGATGATTTAAGGCGAAATAATCGTTTACGAAGCAGCAAAAACTTGCTGAAAGCTGATTTATTAAGACATGTATTGATTTGTTGGTGCTTTCTTGTTCATATTTCTTGTTTGGTGATGTGCATAGTTTATGATGCTGATTGTATTAATATACGTTGTTGTCTTTAGATAAAAGGATGCATTCATCTCCTAGGTCTTTCTGTTCTCTTTTCCATTTTCTCTCTGGTTGTTGTATTTTAATCTTTTGGTGCATTATGCGTCTTCTTTTAGTTTTGAATGATATGTGATGCTGGGAATACATATAATACATTGGATTTAGATAAAAGGATGCATTCATCTCCTAGGTCTGTAATTGTTTCATAGTTCATTTTTCGACTTTACATGGCTTCTATTTTATGCTTATTCCTGTTGATTCCCACGCTGAACAAACAAACATACCCAGTATGTCCCACTGAGAGTAGGGTCTGGGAGGGGTAGATGGTGGCCCGTCTTTCCTCTATCTTGATAAATTGGGTACGTTTGTTTGTTTATGTTGTAAGGCATTTTGAGCCGATTTTTCAATTATTCAAAGTGGTGCTTGCATATTTACCAGCCACTCAGCCAGTGATGACTATTTTAATACATACACATCACACACACTATTCCTCTCACCCACAAAAATTTCGTGTAATCAAGAATTGTAAAAATTACATCTTGTGTGTAATCAAGAAAGTAAAAAAGTTTTTTTTTTTTTTTTGCCAAATTCAAATATTCATTGAGATGTGTACTACTGAAAAAATTTTGATCAAATAAATTGTTGTAGGTGTTCCCGTATGGTTCGGTGCCACTCAAGACTTATCTCCCTGATGGAGACATTGATTTAACGGTCCTTAGTACTCCTAACTTGGACGATCTTTTGCCTCGTGAAGTTCTTCGTGTTCTTCAGGAAGAAGAGAAGTATGGAAACACTGAATTTGAATTAAAGGATACCCAATTCATAGATGCTGAGGTTATCATCATAACACTGCTGTTTTTATGAACTTTTTATTATTCTGTGGAAATTATTGGAGCATATTAAGTTGCAGCTGTCATTGTACTCTACTTGATATTGCATCTGCACATGTGATTTTATTAGTCTTTTACTTTAATGTTAACGATGTAAAGCATACCACCAATGTTTTTCAGTAGAGATGTCGGTTTCAACTCATTTGTTCTTGGATGTGTTGACTTTGGTTGTGTTTAATCTGACAGTTGAGAGTCACCTAAAATCCATTTGTATCTTTATTTTTTAAGCATGCACTCTTCTAAACTGTTTGTTTCAAAGATTTTAGATTCTTACTATAAACATGTTATCTTAATCATAATTAGCACATTCATTTTTCTAAAGAATAGGACAAGAAAAATGTTTTTGGGTCAACCCAAGCACCCAACCCAAAATACCGAGTTATGCTGCTACAACCATAACCTGTTGTGACCCATTATTCAACCTCACTGACCCATGCATCTTTGATCTTCCAATTCTATCCTTCACGCTTATGGTAACTATTCTCCGTTTATCCATTTGTAAACTGTGATTTCTAGATGTCTCTTTAACATAAAGTTTAAATTACCGTCCTCCTTTGTTGATGCCATCTGTTTTTGTTTTCCTGTGCGCCAGGTGAAGCTTGTGAAATGCCTTGTCCAAGATATCGTCATAGATATATCGTTTAATCAGTTGGGTGGACTTTGTACACTCTGTTTTCTTGAACAGGTAAGATTTTAATCACTATGTCAAGTAAGTCATTCAACATATGCTATGAGTTTGGTGAATTCAAGATTTCAACAAGCATATTTAGTTCTTTTTTTACAGTACGAACACTACAATACCCTGGCCTCCATTAGACATGGCAAGATGGGCCAGTTAGGTAACATGTCATAATAGTAATGTAAAAAAATTTTAACTTTAAATGGGCCAGGTCAGCCTGAAACTCTTTTTTCATAATTTAAAATTGTAATTATATAAAAAATGCATCAAATAGTATTACAAAATATATTTTTACATGATAATAGTTTAATTTGAAAAAAAAAAGAATTTCGAAGATTGTATACTTGTATGCATTAAGAATACGCTGCTGGCAACTTTCCATCCGTTCATTCGACCTCTTCACTTTTTAGCTAAACTTATTGATGTTACACATTGACTCATTATAGAGGAATCATCATCTTCATTTTTAATGTTTCTTCATTAGTTCATTCATTGATGATAGGTGGATCGCCTTGCTGGCAAAGATCATCTTTTCAAGCGCAGCATTATCCTTATAAAAGCATGGTGCTACTATGAAAGCCGAATACTTGGTGCTCATCATGGCTTGATATCCACTTATGCACTGGAAACATTAGTCCTTTACATTTTCCATGTTTTCCATGCTTCTCTAAATGGCCCCTTAGAGGTAACATCTCTTCGCCCTTGCAGAAAAATCATAGTTTCTACTGATGGTCTATTTTGGCACCCTTTTTAGGTTCTCTACAGATTTTTGGATTATTATGCTAAGTTTGACTGGGATAACTATTGCATCAGTTTGGATGGCCCAGTTTGCAAATCTTCCCTTCCTAGCTTAACAGGTAAGGAATATGTAGAGGGGGTGCTTTAACCTGTTTAGGCTTAAACGGTTTGAACATTTAGAAGTTGCCAAGTACACTTAAGTGTTTACATCACCTAATTGCTTATATTAAACAAATTATCGATATATTCTTATAAAGTTTTTTCAATTAAATTTAATTAATGATTTATTTATGAAAAAACTGAACAAGGAAAGTGTTGTTGGCTAGTAATTTCAACCTGATCTAAATCATTGTAAAAATTTGTCAATTTTGAGCATAACCCATTATGCCCATTTTGCCACCTTAAAAATACAGGAACATGCTAGAGGTAGGAATTTTGATCCACTAATTTTAAACTAGCCTATTTGGGTTTTGTTTTTACCTCAAATGGGTCAATTTGGTCAGTATAAGACGAAGTAAAAGGGGAACGGGTCAAACGGGTTCTAAGTCGATCAAAGTTTATTTTTTAGTACTGGCAACCTCCGGTTCACTTTAGATTATTTTTGTAATGTTATTGTTTCTGTAAACCATAAATAACACATCAAGTATATAAAACAAGTGTTTTTCGAATCATATTAATGCATTAACTATGCAGTGGAAACGCTTGAAAATCAAGGAACCGATGTCTTGCTGGGTGCTGAATTCAGGAAGAACTGTATGGATATGTTCATTGTGCCTTCTAAGGGAGCTGAGACAGATCTTCGGGCTTTTAACCTCAAGAATCTGAATATAATTGATCCACTGAAAGAAAACAACAATCTTGGACGAAGTGTCCACAAAGGTACACACCTTTCTTTGTTCTATTAAAAGCACACATAGGGTTATAAATAGTCTTTCCTTTTTCCAAATATACCCTCTTTTTGTATATCTCCTGCACAAGAATTTTGTCAAGTGGACTCCATATATATGGATTTGTATTATAGAACTGATTTACTAATTATTCCCATTTCCCACTTGATTGCAATGGTCAGAACCTAATGTTTGAAAAAATAGATTTTACTGCTTATTATCTGATTTTTTAGGGGTCACTTTTGGAACAGTGTATGGTTATAATAAAGTCACCTATACACCCTTTCTTTTAACCTTATTGCAGAGACTCACTCTTATTTCGCAAAACGCCTTTTGTTCACATACATATCATTTTTGGTCAATCTACGTTTTAATTCCCTAAATAATCAGAATTTTCCAAACAGTCAAACATCTGATCATTAGAAATTCAAATAGCAGTCACATTCAAACATTAGTTTCAATAACCTGATTATATGATTCTAACTATTTATCATCACATAATCACTTTCAAAATGTGCAGCCAAACATCCCCTTAGTGTAATATTTTTTTGTAATCTTTGTAGGAAATTATTTCCGGATACGGAGTGCATTTAGATATGGGGCCCGTAGACTTGGTAAAATTCTGCAACAACCAAACAACAGTATTAAAGATGAGATCAAGATGTTCTTTAGAAACACCTTACAGAGACATAAACCTAAATATGGGCCTGATTCCAATTTAATCTTTGCTGCTAACGGGTTTGGTGCTTTGTCCATTTCATCCCATAGTGAACCCTATTATGAGGATGATGTGTATTCAAGATTCTCAAATGGTGATTTTGATGATTATATGAATGACCATAATGCCCCTCCGTTGACCGAGTCAAACTTAGAGAAAGAACCTGAGTGTGTTGATGAGAAAACGGGCCTTGAGCTATTAATGGAAAATGGAGGGTCTGAATTAGTGGATGGAGATACAATTTGCTTGTGTATTAATAAGGGCAATAACGACAATTCATCTTTTGACAATAAAGAGAAGGATACAACTGATGATAGTACTGGGGAAACTGAAGTATTGAACCCGTTTTCTGATCTCACGGGTGACTATGATGCTCACATAAGGAATTTGTTATACGGTCAAGGTTGCCATGGTTATGCATTGTCCACGACTATGGTTCGGGGTAGCCCGAGCCCGCCTACGTCCCCTTATGGAAATAAGAACCCGTGGGACACGTCTGTAGCTGCTCATTCATGGCCCGTTTCTTTCCAACATAATTTTGCTTCTCACGTGAATGCTAATGGTGTAGCGAGGGGCCACCCCAAGCATAGCAACGGGTATAACCGCAACCTGGGTAATGCAGCGGTGCGTGGGACCGGGCCTTACATTCCTGTAATGGTATGTTTTTAGCTCACTTTATGTACTACATCAAGAGGTGGCAAAATGGTTGGGTAACAATCAAAAGGGGTGATTTTGTAGTTCGGGTCAAAATGGGGTTGACCTAAAATGCTCTTTGTGTCTTCTCAAATTCAGAAATAGTTAACGTTTAAAATATATTTATGAGATCTGCAGTATAAAATTTTAATATACTTGTATCTAAATAAAGTGATTTAAATGTTTGTGTTACAAATACACCCGGGCAAAAATTGCCCGTTCAGCCCATTTTTCTATTTCATTTTAGCCATTTTTAGTAGTTCTATGCATTTGATTATAATATATCCTGAAAGGACTTGTTTGTCACCTCTAGTTACAATGTCTAGATTGTTGTTTGAGAAAATAAGGAAACTTATGTGTCTTATATCTTTGGCAAAACCTATCCTGAAGGTAGTAGTTTATTTTAGTGTATAAAAAGTAATAACTAATAATAATAATTTGTTGTTGTGGTAGTCTATACCCTAGTCATATAAATCTTATATCCGTCTCCAGTCTCCACGTTTGTACTTGATAAAAATAAGAAAGCGAGTATTGAAAGGTGAAAAATGGGCAGGTTGGATTGACCCACAATCACTTCTCTATTTGTTTTTAAATTTTGTTTGTGACTTTTAATTTGCTAAATCTGATTAAAGTTTTATATTTTACAATAGTAATCTAATTGTTAACTTTAGTTAATTGATTCAAGAGTGTTTATGCATATGAATACATACTTCCAATAAATTTCAATATGTTTCACCCTTTACCTTTAAGTTAAATCATTTAAAATATGTTTCACCCTTTACCCTTAAGTTAAATCATTTAACTAAGTCCATTTGATCCATTAGATGTAAAACATAACCTAAATCAATCCAAACTTTCTATTAACTTCTACATGAGAATGGTTGAAGTATATGGTGAAATTGGCATGCTATTTCTACAAATGAAATGTTTAGGTTTCATGTGTCATGAATCCAATAAATTAAATGTTGTTACAGAGTAGCAATACATGCGAGGATAGACCGCCACCTACACGGGCCAGAGGAAGGGGTCGTGGATCGCCAGTCTCTAATGGTAACATCTACCGAGTCCGGGTTGCTTCTGGTGAACCTAAATCGGTCCTTGAAGCTAACCATGCAACCCAAAGCCCACTCGAATGGTCCCCAAGACAAGCCCGTAACAATGCTAATGTGTCACATCAAGCTCACCACCACCCTATCCAGGTTAACTCTAACTCCAACGGTTCTGCAAACCAACCAAGGAAACTTGAATTTGGATCTTTTCGGTCTTTTCCCGAGAACGAGAACCCATCTAGTACAGAGGCATCTCCAACTTATGTGCAAAGCCCAAAAGGAAATGCATATGGCAGAAAACAGGGGAGGTAATTCGGATTTACTGGTCTTTATTTCTTTTTACATGTCCTGTTATATAAAGATCACAAAATGGGTAGGTCGGGTAAAGTGTTAAAACTGCCTCTAGTCAAAACAGGTAATCCTTATGCAGGTTGAAACGGGTCGGGTTAGGTTGGCCTGGTAACACCTTCGTTTAAAATTTTCAAACGCTGTAAAGGTAGTGTGCCAAATACGATTACAATAATTGTATTATGTCAGTAGTAATCTTATTTTTTGAATAAAATGATTTAAAAGGTTTTGTGTTCAAAATATACTTGGGCGATCATCAACCTGTTTCTTTTTTAGCTATCTTTTTCATTTCTTTTGGGTTTGACATGTAGAGATAAAACAATGAGTTGATCCGAAACACTTTTGGGTTAAATTAATTAGTGTCACGCGATAGTAGTTTATTTTTTGAATAAAATACATAAACTTTGTCCAACTTTCAATCCTGGTTGATCTATTTATTATTGCTTAATTTTTTCTTATTTTACCCGTTTGACCCAGCTATATTTAGCTATCTTTTCTGATTTGACCTGTTGGATATAAAACATAGCTTCAGGCTACAACTTGGCCCTCTTAAGTAAATATTGCTACTTTTACTTTTTGCTACTTCCTTTGATTTGATTTCGGGCTTTCAGGATTAGAGATAATTCATTCCACCTCAAGAATGAAGACGAATTCCCCCCACTATCCTCCTGAATTTCGTGATGAACATGTATAAAAACGAGCTAATCCGAAAAGCGGGATACAATCTTTAGATGCTAATATTCCAGATATAAGCTTATGTTAGGGATGGAGGGAATTAAACCTTTTTTTTTTTGCTAGTTTTACTTGGATGTTACTTTATCAAACAGAACTTTTTTGGGTTTGGTTTGTTGTGATATATTGTAGAGAAAGAACCGTTAAAAGCGGTTGAGAAAGTTGAGAAAACAGAGAGCTTTTGTTCAATGATGCTTGCATATGTTTTCTGGTGGTTTTTAATGGTTTTCTTCAACTGCTTTAACTGTTGGTATTTGGTTTATTTTCTTTTTGTTACTTGGGTCTGTAAATCTGTTGTAGGCATATAGAGGCCTTCGTTTCATTATCTTTGAGAATCGCATAAATGTTTTGTTAACTGTGATGCATAAGATGTGATACGTAAGATGATATAAAGCAATTCGTATGCCTGTTTATGCAACTTTTTTTAACTTAAAATTGTTGTGTAATGAAGCTATACAAGTATATAACCCACACAATTACCTGCCTTAGGATCCTCTGTTCTAATTTTTTTTTATGTAAAATATCTTTTAAAAATTATTAAAATAGTAGGTTGGATAACGACCACATGATAGACGATTATTATTGTTAAGATGTTGATCATAGAACATAAGGATTAAAAATTTTAAGACTTTGATGTCATTTTCAGATTGATATGCATTTCTAAGATCTGCGGTGTGTTTATCCCATCAACCTGTAAACACGATCTTTTTAACACCCTACTCATCTAACCGGTGTTTGCCTGGTTGAAACCCTAACTAGTCGAAACCTAAATTTCTAAAAAGTCAAAATTAAAACCAACATTTCTAGAAAATCATAACCGAAACCTAACCAATGTTCCGTTGGTTAGTCTCAGCCTTTTTGGGTTAGATTGGTCTTAGGTTGGCCTGTACCTAACATGAGTTTTGTTATGCTAAGATTTTATATATATTTTTTTCTGTTTTTATCTATAGACTAAACCGAATCCTAGACCATATCCGATACATGCCCAAAGTTATAACCGATAACCAAACCGATTATGCCTATTGGTCCTGTCTTGGGTCCGTCTTAGATGGATAGCCGGGTCACATGGTAAACCCGAATCCTAGCTCTACCACTCGATGCATGTATAATTATGACTATTATTAGTTATTAAACTAGTATGCCATCAATCCTTTAGGCCTACCATATTGTCTTTTAATGCATTATATATTTATGAATGCAGATTATAAAATATTGCTCGTTGCCTTTTAGACCGGACGTAGTGGTGCCCCTGGAGGGCGCCAAAGTTGCTGATATGGACACAATTAGGGCGTTAAAGCCATTACGTCCTAGTCAAAGGGAGACTTCAAACTCATTTTTAGCCAAACCCTTAACGGGCGTTAAAATAGATTTTTTTCTCACTTTCAACAATATTTAACTAAAAAGAGATTTAAATAAATTAAACCCACTACACTATATTTAAAATGATTTTAATCAATTCATATTTACCCACCCATACACCTCCATCTTTGAAGAACCCATCGGCATTTTCAAATTATGTACGGTAAGGAAATGGTGCACTGTGCATGCTGAACCTTGAACGCACACAAGGTGTTTGATTAAAT
>BJCN01128075.1:0-12052 GCA_018326445.1 Flaveria brownii
TTATATACTTGTAATCAAGTCGAGGTTTGATTGTAAAGATATGTGTACTATAACCTTACTTGCTTATAACATATGACATGAATTGCTACTTATAATCTTTTCATATTATGTATGAAAACCTTGGAAACTCACCAACTATTTTTAGTTGACTTTTTATTTTATCATGTTTCAGGTAACCCCCCGAGTTTAAAGATCTCTTTGAAGTTTGCAATAAAACTAGGACGTGGACCTAGTTAAATAAATGAAATGCTATATTATGATTCCTGTTTGAACTTATTGTATGTTTAAGACTTATGTTGTAATTCCTGTTGAAACTTATAATATTAATAATTATATTTAAACATAACGTTATGTGGCTGTGAATAATCGTATCCCTCACACCTCGACGTTTCCGCCGTCCAGGTTGGGGTGTGACAGATATACCTTATAAATTTATAACAGTAGATGATATAAGTAACAACTGATATTATTATTGAATATTGAAAAAAATTAAGAAATGAGAGTCGATGTAATATTATTGTAGGATAAGGTAATGATAACAGATCAAGTATTAAAAAAAACATCAAAGTGTGAAATGAGTACTAGATATTAATCATAGAACATTTTATGCGCTCTTTCTTTGTCATAATTTAAATTTAAAAAATCATAACATGGATGCTCTTGTAACAAATAGGATAGTTCAAAAAACTCTTTCAATATTTAATCTAAAAAGTATAAGAAGGATTGTGAGTTTAACACGTATCATTTTATTGTTTTATAGAGTAGGACATTTTGATCATTATATCAAATACGTCATTTATTGTGTCTTATCCGTTTATTGTGTCATATATATTATATCATTTTGTTATATGTATTTATCATTGTGTTTTACATTTTATATCATTTTGTGTTAATTTTTCCATTGTTTATATCGATTATATAAATTTTTTATCCATCATTATGTTTTACAATTAGATGAACACAATGATATACTTTAATCAATGTATTTTCAAGACTTATAGTGTTGAAGATAACATAATGTATTATTATTATTATATTTTTTATAGATTATATTAAGTCTATCTATCACTGTCTTTTATAATTATAAGCACACCATGATATTATTTCATAACGATACGTGTTCTTTTTGTCATTGTTTTTAATATATTAGAACATAAAAAATTTGATGTTTAAACCCCTTTGAAAATGCTATGCTTGCCGCTAAATAAATTATTATATATATGAATATAGAACATATATTCTATAAGACGGCCATTATTCGTAGCAATATCAATCGATGAAAATATCGATCAAGAAACTCTCTAAACTCCTATCGTATATTTTAAAACTAATTACTTCTTATATCTATTAGATCGACCTAGTTGTACACTCAAAAGTTGAATTGATAAATTTAAAGAGTTTTGAAACTATTTTTAGTTTTCTATTTAGTATAAAAAAATAAAATAGAATCATTCAATATAAAAGTTTAGAAGAAACATGTATTTATCTTGGAATCTTTCAAAACACGATGATAGTGTAGATTTTGATGCTTTAGATTTATTTCAAAAACTAAAATTTTATGAGATATTAACGTTTAGAAAGTGACACTTATAAACATACTAAAATATATTAAAAAAGTTTTTTCAAACACTTGTAGTGCATGTAGAATTATGTTAACTACTCTTGCAAGTGTTATCGTAAAACAAAGTTTTTTCAAATTAGAATTGGCAAAAATTTACCTAAGATCTGCATGTCACAAGATGACAAGAATGATTAAGCTATACGTTGAATTGTTAAAAGAAATTAATTATGAACATCTTATTAAACACTTGCAGCACATAATAGGAAAAAATAAATTTAATCTAAACATATTCATATACACATAAAATACAACTTAAAAGATTTGAACTCATAAACTATAAACATTTTGATTAATTATTATCAGTCCCAAACCTAGGTAAAACGGAAAACGTATTGGTATTCGACTTCATGTATATACATCAATAAATATACGAGGTGATTTAGTTCACTATTTTATTCTCCCATCCTAGATATTTTTATATTCTTTACTTGTTGATAAGTTGGTTCACTATCATGATATCGCCTATTATTTCAAGCCACAGAAATAAACTCGTGCTTATTGGTGAATCTTATACGGTGGACCAACACCAATAAAGCTAATTCACATGGACCTAAAATTAAGGGGGTGTAAAAATATCTGATTTTGGAACAGAACCAGAACTATATGAAAATCCGACCCTGAAATATTTGAAAATTTATGATATCTGTAATTTTCAGATTTGGATAGTGTTTTTAATTTCCGCATATTTTTTCATAAAATTGGGATACTCGTTTTAATAAAAAGGATATCTGAATCCGAATCTAAAATTTCAGATATTTGAAATATATTATCTGAAATCTCTATACTTTTTTTTTGAACTGTCAATGTTACCTCAATATACACCATGCCTGAGTTTGAACCCAAGACCTTCAATCTAATAGGCAATAGCCTCTATCAAGTGGGCTAGTCTCACATTAGTCTAAAATCTCTATACTAATAAATAAAAATAAATCCGGACAATTGTCACCATTCTAGATCATCTACTAATTTAGTTTTCCGCTTCTCTCTCATCTTAATTATAAATACTATAATAGTTATTCATCAATTAATGACTATCCATAATTAAAATTTCAAATATGTTAACTTCAAATTTTTAAATGTGTAACACATAAGTTTATTCATTCCGTGAAATATATAATATTTAAAACATAACTTTTTATATCATTAACCATGTAACAGTAAATTTATTTAGATCGTGTATTACACGGGATTGTAACCTAGTTTTATAATAATTAAAAATCTGGATATACGAATTTGAACACTCCTATCCAAATAATATATTAACATGTATTTTTAAAACAATTAAGGTAGTTAAATTTATAAATATAAAACACAGCAATTTTGCCATCTTAAACTTTTAAAAGTTTATATAAGATAATATCATACTAACTAAATGTATTATAACATATTACAGATTAAAGGCAAAGAAGCTAACTTATTTTATATTTTATAGTTTGTGGGCAATATAATAATCTATCACGTCATAAACTCGTTGATGTTTATAGTTAATGGTTAATGATTTCATTCTATGTTATATCCGATTCGAAGAATCTATGATGCTCATAGTTTATGGTTAATGGTCCGATGTACACATCATTAATAAGTCCACTTAAGTTTAAAGTTTAGTTGTTTATGATTAGTGATCCCTATCCTATGCCATATTAAATACAAAGAAGCATCCCACTTCTAGCACTTTAATATCAACACTTTAGCTTGTGACTATGTTATGCACTTAACAAACAAGTTTCCACAATTCAATGGTTATTTCAAAGTAAGATTAGGTAAGATCGTGTTAAAAATTTTATTTTAACATTTCATAAACGCTATTATCACAATTGTTTAGTAGATCTTGTTTTATATTGTAAGATTTATTTCTTAGCTCAAGATCTCTCTTATTAACTGGAATCAAAGAAATAGTAATTAAGTTATTTGGGCTCGAGGGATTGACTGCACGAACTACTATTTTTCCAATACGAGATATATATATATATATATATATATATATATATATATATATATATATATCATAGTCAGAATGATATAATTATATAAAGTACAATTGTATGTTTTATACAATTATATCATAATCAGAATGAGAATGAACGTATTTGTCTAATTGACACATCTGAAGGAATCAATGTTGAAATTATTGGATCCTTACCAATTCATATTATGTAAAATTAATTACATAAAATATAATTGTATAAAGTACAATTGTATGTTTTATATAACGTTGTACCCATTTTATAAACCCATTTTATAGACCCAGCCTTAAAACCTTAAACTACTTCCAAAAGAATTTATACATTAGAGATATACTTTAAGTTTCGAGTTACACGACATTTTGTCAAGTTGCCCGTTTGACAATTTGAAAAATTACAACGAATCAAGCCATCAACATGTGAATGGTCAAAAATGTCATTTTACTTTTTAATTTTTGATCACAAAAAATAGGCATATAAATAAACCGAACATTCATAAACTCTTTGTAAACTATCCGGTGATAAGTTCGTTAATGTTTGTTTATTTAACTAAATGAATGAATACAAACAAAAAAATGTGTTTGTTTAATTAAATAAACAAACATGAAGACATGTTTTGTTCGTTTATTTACGTTCGTGAACGCTCATTTATGTTTGTTCATATTTGTTCATTTATGTTTGTTTATTTATGTTCATTTATGTTCGTGTATTTACGTTCGTTTGCTTATGTTTGTTCGTTTTATGTATTTAGTGTACATATTTTATAATGATTTTTTGGATGAGTAATTGTGGATGATTTTTGATGAAACATTATGGATTTTTTTTAATAGAATCATATTTTTGGATGAACCATGTGTACTTGAACCATTAATTTACATGTGTTTTCTGATGAATTATGATGTGTTACGCTTGTTTATTTATTTTCATTAATATTTGTTTGTGTTCATTTATGTTTGTCAAGTATGTTTGTTTATTTTTGTTCGTTTGTGTTCATTTACGTTCATGAACCGCTCGTTTAGCTTTTTAGCTAACGAAAATAAACGAACACGAACATTTTCATTTTCTTAATAAACAGACATGAACAAAAAAATTATTTCGATTAATGGTTATTGTTCGTGTTTGGTTAAAGTTTAATTAATGCACGAACATGAACATGCTGATTTTTGTGTTCGTTCGGTTCGTTTACAGGCCTAACAAAAAGAATGGCAAAAAAATAAGTATTGATGCTTATGATAATAGTTACACATGTTGCACCTTACATTATGAGTGTTTATTGTCAGTATACACGATTAAATACACATTTGCAAGCTTGTTAGTTTTTTTTCCTGCATTTTTTGAATCATGTTTGGTTGCCTATGTTAGAGAGCAAGGACTCAGTACATGGGTCATCACTCGCGGTGAGGCTTTCACTAGTGTTCTGCCAAAAGTGATTTCTTAAAGCCTTAAACTTAGGATTCATAGTTGAAAAGCCCGGGTCCGATAGCAAATCTTGAACATTGGTTCGACCCTCTAGCATGTTCACGGCTTGAGACATGGTTGGTCTAAGTGTCGGTGATGCATTCGTGCATAAAAGGGCCACATTTAGAATTGTCATTGCTTCCTCTGATGAGTATTCAGACCCTAGGTCTGGATCAACCAGATCTAATAAGCAACCTCTTTCTTGTAAAACATATGCCTGCCAAACAAACAAACAAACATACATATATTACGGTTTGACTTGTTGGGTCAAAGAATGTTGGTTTGCTGTAATGAAACTTTTTTCTTGACAATGTGATGAATTTGTACGGTATAATGATGTAAAAAACGAGTCATTTGAAAATTGTGGAAACAGTCGGATCATTCACTTGAAACCATGACAATCAGTTCCAAAAAGCAAATCCAAACACTCCGTAAAAGTTGATGAACCAAAATGTGAAAATTTTCCTCACCCAATCAAGAAGGTAAACAAAGTCTTCTGTGGGCCTGTAGTTGGTATTGCTTTTTCCGCTAACAATTTCTAGCGTAACAACTCCAAAACTATAAACATCTGCCTTAGTAGTCAGGTAACCACGCATGGCATACTCTGGAGCCATATAACCTCTGGGAACCAAAAAAATAAGATAAAATAAAATAAATTTGAGTACGAAACACCATTATAAACTATTAAGTAATCACAAAGATAGAAGTGGCAAATTTGACCATTAACTTATGAATGAGTTGATTCGGGTTGTGTTCTATCTTAAACAGGTTTACTTAAAAATATGAGCTAAAAGAAGAACGGGTCATCCTCAAACTCTACTTTTAATGCATAGAATCTCCTAAATAACATTTTATTTAAAGATTAAGATTTTCAATTAATAATATGCTTTTTCCAATCATAATTGACAAAGAAGTGTTATGGGTAAACTATAAACATCTGCCTTAGTAGTCAGGTAACAAGTTTTGACCCGACTGGAAATAAAAATTTACCCGTTTCAACCTTAACAAGTTTTGACATATGAGTAACTGGAGAACATACATTGTTCCTGCAATACGAGTGCTGATGTGTGTATTTCCATCATCATTAAGCTTTGCTAAACCGAAGTCGGATATTTTTGCATTGAGTTTTTTATCAAGCAAAACATTGCTAGTCTTGATATCTCTATGCACAATTTTCAGTTGTGATTCTTCATGAAGATAAAGCAAACCTCGAGCTATCCCTAGGCATATCTTCAACCTCACGGGCCATGTCAGCTTTGCTTTTAACACTTTGTCCCGCCCTGTAGGATTTAACAAAAATCATTGGAATTCTCTACATTAGTGTGAACAAGATGTTACTTTTTCCTAATAAATTTTGATAATTGTTATAGAGGTGGGCATTTTGGCCCATGGATTGATTTGGATTGTGTTTTATCTTAAAAATATAAGATCCAGCTAAAAGAAGAGCCAAATAGGTGGAAAGATATTGTAATAATCCTGTAATTAATTTTTTTTTTGCAAGTCATGCCAGCTTGTTTTGAAATGTACTAAACAACAATCCGTTTTGAGTTTCTGCCCGATTTTGTTTTGACCCCTTACCACAAACTGCCCATCCTGGCATCTTTGCTAATTAATATTTTAAGCTTACCGAAAAGAGCACGAGATACACAATTATTTTCCATGTACTCATAAATCAAAGACAATTGGTTCCCTTCAACACAACATCCATAAAGTCTGACAAGATTTGGGTGTTGTAGTGCTGAAATCATGCCAATTTCATTGACAAATTCACGGGTTCCTTGTTTTGACTTCGATGATAGTTGTTTCACAGCAATTATTGTCCCATCCAACAATTGACCCTACATAACATATGGCTTATTAGTAACACAAAATAAGAAAACGTTGTGTTATTTGACTTGTGTTTTGATCAATGACAACTTAACACAATAATACTACCTTGTAAACAGCACCAAAACCACCTTCTCCAAGCTTGTTTGATGGATCAAAGTTTTTAGTTGCAGCTTTTATTTGTCTTAAAGTGAATATCCCTGTTTGTAGATCTAGACCTCTGAGCTCTGTTAAACAATTAGTCTTATGATAAGTTGTTGCAATATGACATCATTAGCAAAAAGAACTAGAGATAGAAATATGGGTGAGCCGGATAATGGGTTAAATTGAGACGGGGAATTTTTTAGTACAGGTTAAAAAATGGCTGGAATGCTGGATTGTTTGGCTCGCATGCGGCACTTTCTAGTTTATTTTTATAAGAAGTCTATAATTGGTCAATGTGTTTAACTGTTAATGATGATTATTACAATGAATGCTTAAATCTTTGAATACGACGACTTAGGAGACTTGGGTATCACATATACGTTTGGGAGACATTCGAACCATTTTACCCCTTTCACCCGCTTCTCTTTTAGCTAAAGCTTTTAACGTCACCCATTTGAAAAGATAACCCATTCTTACATAATTGGGTCGATATTGCTACCTCTAATTAAAACCATCAGAAGATAATGAAAGATTTACCTCTATCCACTGCTTTTTTCCCCATAAGGTAGCCTTTTCTCCACAAGATAAAAACAACTAAAATTACAAAAAGCAGCCCTCCACCAACCGTCCAAACTATTAAACGAACTTCAATTTTTTTTCCAAAATTTGGGGGAACAAAATCTGTACAAAATAAGAGGATGATGGCAACAATGAGCAGCATTATAACATAATAAGCTGAGCTCAGAATGAATTCATACTCATTACAGAATACAGGAATTATCCTGAAAAATCAGCATGGATTATAGTAATTGATAGATTGTCAAGTACTGAGGGGAAACATAATTAATTTATGATAAAATCTTGTTATATGTTAATAGTACTCTTATCTGTTTAAGACGAACAACTATGACTCTATACTATCTTTAACTTTCACCATAAAATTGATGAAATTGGACACTATAATTAATACTGTGGTTAAAAAAAACCTTGGTTTTGTTTAACTTTGTGCAAATCTATATTAACTTTGACCTCAAAAGTCAAATCACACCTCTCTCTTCATCTTTTTCTTGTATTTACGCAATCTTTGATCTCAAAAGATGAAAAATAGGTGGAAATCAGATGCAAGTAATAAAGAATTACTTACTTGGGTCAACTGATATAGCTGATATAATAGGACCATAACTCCCTCTAAGAGGAATTCCAATAGTGCCTTTTCCAGCCCAGAATAGTTGAATCTTGAGTGTGTTATTCTTCACCATGACCGTGTAACTCTTTATAACAGGCCTACCAGTACCTCCAGCCTCTTGTGCTATATCGAAATCCTTTAGTTTTAACTCTCCCTGTAAAAAAATTCTTAGAAAATGTTAAAATTCTTTTTACTATTATATGTACGTCACTATTTTTGTGTTAGTTGCATAAAAAAGTAACCTTCAAAATCAAGGTCATCAACTTCCAAAACTTTTGATCTAAAGTAATCTGACCCGCTTAGCAGTCAAAAAGTTGACATGGCAGTAACCTTTGATGATGTTGAATTTTTTCCCTGAGCCAACTTGTTTTAAGCCTAGTAACCGGCTAAGGTGATTACTTAAAAGCAAACCTTTTAAAACATTCTCGGTTATTTATGGCTTAAAAGAAGTTGGTTACTAAAACAAAAATCACACCACCTTTTATGACTTTACCCTATTATTATATCAATAGTTGACTCACCTGTACATAAACATCAAATACACGCTTCCCAAGGCTGTTAAATGTGTTATCTTGGGTGAAAACAATCTCTGCAAAGTGGAGTCTAACCGTATAGTTACCATTCATAAGACACAATCCATAATAAGTAAGAGAAATAGCAGTGGCGCGTGCTGATGTGTACAATTCTGTCTCAGATGTGGAAACATTATGGAGACTAGATGTGTTGGAAAGAATATAAACATCAGAAGCATGGTCATCATCTAAGAAGTTTCCTGTGCTGCTAAATGCCCAATTGTTGTCATAGTAATATGTTGAGGCACCCTTTCTTTCTGTATCAGATTCATATTTGATGGTGTCGTTGATACTTACTTCTTTGCCCCCACAATTGATGAATAGAGAATGGCTTTCTGATGCAAAATATGACATTTAATTATGATATGAGGTGGGTTAATGTGTACTTGTATGTAATGATGTAAATAACTTTACTTACGCTCTTCAATCGGTTTAGTACATGGGAAATCTTTCATAAGACATTGAGGAATATTGTTCCTACATAAAAGATACAAGACATATAAGTCATTGTGTAGTTTTGATGCTTACACAGCACTCGCTATGGTTCATGTGAGACCCAGACGGCTAGGCCAGTCTTGGGCCTATCCTGAAACGCTGGTCGAGCCCAAAAGTTTCATATCGGTCCTAACATTCAATTGAATATCCCGTTACCAGGGTCCAAGACCCTTTTTAGGACTGATTAGGCCCATATGTCTGGTTCTAGATGACTAATCCCTTGAACATGTATGTATATTTTTTTCCCATACTCTATTCCAAAATTATTGTCCACAAACAAAAAATAATTTCAATTTAAATTATGTGTAATTAGTGTAGTTTTTAGTTAATAGAGTGTCTACTTTACCTTTGCATTTAAGATAAACTTGCATTTGAGATAGTAATTAAGGGTAAAACTGAAAAACTGTGAATTATTACTAACCATTTTTTAACGAAGACAATCTCTTTGGACAAACTAAGATAATCATGTGAACAGCTATTTTCTATGAGTTATATGGCTTTATGAGTTAAATTGTTTTTACATCTAGTTAACCGCAAATTGTATATTTTTATGCTTTACAAAACTAAATTGAGGTATTAAAATATATATATTTATTTAATTCATGCTAAAAGTTCTTTTTTCTGTAGTTTAAAATACCTCTTTATTTATTGTTTTTTTTTAAATATACTAATCAATAAAATCCGTAGCGATTGGGACTGCCCTACCCAAATAATTCATTTTCCGAGCGATGGACCAGACTTTAGCAACTACATTAGGACTGGGCATAGGTCCAGTTAGGCTCAAGTTATGATGCTTTTACAACACTCAATGTGATGGTGTGACCATAAATGTAATTGGGATCGTGTCTTACTCTTTATTTGTTGACGAAGAATAGCTCTCCACCATGTTTCTAAGTCAAGTAGTGAAAAATTAGTTAACATTAACATAAACCCATACACAAATCCAGCTTATATATGATCTCTTTCCTGTAGGAAAAAGACAACAAATAAAAAGAAGAAAAGCTTACATTGTCCCACGTTCACATGTCTTTGGACCAGAAGAATCCCAAGTAAAATGGTTATAAGAAACATCCCTGTAAAGGCATAAGTACATATAAACATAAAACACCGTAAATAATTCACTATTTGACCATTTGATGATATTGATATGTAGTGAAATGACAATTATTTGAGCAAGATAATTCTTACACATCCTTGGTACTTGAGAAGATCCATGCAGGCATAGGTCCAGTAAGATTATTTTCTGCCAAATAACTGTTAAATAGTGGCCACCCTTAGAAAACTTATCATGATTATTAGACAGAAAAGAAAATATATTGAAGATAATTTACATACATGTAATCTGTTTTTCCTAGTTGGGAAAATGATGGTGGGATCTCGCCAGTCAAATTGTTGAAACTGAGGTCTCTACAACAATAAAAGTTAATCAAGAATAAGTTACAACAAAAATCTGAGTTTAAAAGATACCAAATTATCCAATACATAATGAATGGAACTATTACGAACAAATTTTTTTCATAAGAACAGTGCAATTGGCTTAAAGCAACTAAAGTTTAGATACTAAAGTCTACTTCTCTTTCAGGGGATGCTGTGTTGTTATTTTCAAAAGTGATTATGTGATAGTATATAACCAGAATAATCATAATAAAGCGGGCTATTGTTTTGATGTGCTTTGTTGTATGAAGATGTGATTATCAAATAATCAAATGCTTGGTTATTTGACAAATTCTGATAATTTGATACATAAATTCTCAGAGTGACCAAATAGGACATTATGTGTGAATTCAAAAAGAGTTGGTTTATTGGTTTGTAAATTTAAGTTGAAGTTTCAGATTAGAAGTGAGTGGCACATAAGTAATTATATTTTACCCTTAGATAATCAGTGTCGTTGCAGCTCGTATGAAACTGATCATCCAAAACTGATTATATGACAGCAGAAGCAAAATTGTTCATCCAAACATTAAAACTAGTTGTTACGACTTTAAGTCGCAATAATCAGATAATCATTTTCAAAACGCAAATCCAAACACCCTTATTGTTTCATGCTATTCTTGCTGATGGCGTCCAACTTCTTATGTGTTCCGGTTTCTAAAACTAGAAATTTTCATAACTAGTTGGATATATAGAAAGAGACTTTTAGTGATATTCCATACCAAATGGTAATAAACATACTGTTATTTACTTACAGAGTTTTCAGAGAAACCATATTCCCGATATAGTCAGGGATTCTCCCACGGATCAAACAATTCCTAAGTACCCTGCAAATTTATATAATATAATTAATATTATCACTTAAATATTAAAAATAGTGAATCACAATAAAAAAAATGGTCACAATTTATTCAGTCGTGTCATTTTCTGCATGTTTGGGAAACTAGAAGCTCCTCCTTTCAAGTCACTAATTCTCCTGTAACCACAAGAAAATATAGGAAAAAAAACTGTTAATTATGTAATCAGTGTTAGCCCATTAGGTAGTTAGTGTTAGCCCATTGTTAATATCTGTTAGGGCCCATGGGCCTTAGATTAGGGTTTCCCCCCTCTATATATAGAGGAGGTTATTGTCATTGTAAATACATCAGTTTCTAGTAATCACTCTCAGTTTCTTTACATGGTATCAGAGCCACAAGGCTCTCGGTACGAATCCTAGCCCCGTTACCTGTCCCTGTTCTGCTCCTGTTTCTGATTTCCGGTCAAGAACCGGCTGCCCTCACCGAATCCTTTTTCGAGCAACAATTACAACTCACCACTGCCACCATCAGCTTCGCCAACCCCCGATTAAGAAACCCTG
>BJCN01128114.1:0-20013 GCA_018326445.1 Flaveria brownii
TGTATTCTCTTGAATGATGAACTTACAATTACAAGGAAATTGAAAGAAAGCTTGAAGAGAAACTAACACTCTCTTGAAAAACAAACACACATGAAGAGTTTAAATACAAAAAAAATTGAACTATCATCCACTAGTCCCACTTTCTCCACTTTGTCACATCATGCAACCATTCCAAAGAATATCACCTTCTCCACTTTGTCACACCATGCAACCACTCCAAGAATAACACCTTCTCCACTTTCACTTAATCACATTGACTTACAATAGAATTCAGATAACCTTGATTCACAGAACAAAATCCAAAAAAATAAAATTGATTTACATAAAATTGCCCTTATTTGGTTGTGTATCATTCTTGAAGAACTTTTGTGTTGGATACTTCAAGAAACTCCAAATCCACCATTATTTGATGCTAATCACTTAATGTTGTCAACCAATTCGATCTTAGTCGACTTTGGTTTCTCAAACACTTTGGCTAAAATCACACAGATGTTCAATGGTAAAAACAAACTTGAGACTGAATTCAAAGAACTAAAATCATGAAATCCGTAGAAGGTTGAGAATGAAGTAAAAGAACTAAAATCATGAAATCAGTTGTAATCTTCCAAAACTGACGAGCAATAGTGTTCTTTTCTTGTAATGTGTTTTCCAAGTTTAATGTAATGGATTTGCAATGAATTTCCAGTTACTTAGTTTATTGTTTTGCAATGTAATCTGTTTTCCAAATATATCAGTTAGTTGAATTTGTTCATGCATACAGTGTAGTCAAAAGTGCAGGTTATGCACATTGTTTAATTTATATTTTAAGTGGTGCATAATGAAATGAAAGTGGAGTCATATATTAATTTATATGCACATGGTCAAAGTTACTTAGTTGCACCCATAGTAAAATGAAAGTGGATTAGTATTCTAATTTACAGTGGAGCCATGTTCAAAGTTGTATTTTAATTCATGCAGATGTTCAAAGTTGCAGCCATATTTTAAGTGATGTATTATGTATTATGACCATACTTAATTAGTACTAATTACATCAAAATCCCAGCCAATGTGCAGCTAGTCTGTAGCGAATATGCAACCAAATTTTCAGCAATTTGCAGGCTATTTACTAAAGGTCAAGTGACCAAACTTAATAATAATTTCATCAAAAGTGCAGCTGATTTGCAGCAATATGCAACCACTTTCAGCAATTTGCACGTTATTTATTATGGGTCTAGTGATCAAAGTTAACAACAAAAGAAACCATTCCAAATCATCAATTAGCAGAACATGAATACTACATCTTTTGTCAAAATAAACCTTTGCAAGGTAGGTGATAACGGTTATGGGTCAAAATTTGTGATATTGCTTACGGGTCAAAACGATTGATATAGTTTATGGGTCAACTTGGGAGATATTGGTTATGGGTCATAATGGGTGATATTGGTTAGGGTTAAAATGATTGATATAGTTTATGGGTCAACTTGGGTGATATTGGTTATGGGTCAACATGGTTAGTATGGCTTATGTTTCAAATTGTTGTGCATATTAGCACCAGTCAAAATATTGTGCATACTGATATGGGTCAAATGGATGGTATTGGTTATGATGAATGTGATATTTGCTCAAAATGGTTATGCCTAATTTGCTTGTTTGAATCAACATGTCAAAAAAGCACCTAAACACCCCAATAGGTTAAAGTCCACACTACTTTTTTCTCCAATTTGGTTGTTTGCAGTGGTCATGTTTACTTTTACCCCAATATAAAACATTGACTTTTATCATTCATGGTATCTAATTAATGATCATGTTTTTATGACTAATTTGTCAAAAGATAACCCAAATAAAATTTTCCACCATCACATAATCGTTTTTTTTCAACCATTAAGCAACCATAATTGCATCAATTAAAATCCATTTGCAAAGAATAACTCAAATATCACATACGCTATAAATGCTCGATTCAAATGACATAAACAATCCATTAAAGAAATCGGTAAACACATAATTCTTGCTCTTCGATTCAACACCAAACAGAAATCAAGAACAAAACTACAAGCCCTAATGCTATAAACGGAGTCGGATAATGATAAACCCTAGTCATGGTGACGAACTCTTTGCATGCACATTGATTACAAGTACATAAGTACACTTTAAGATTTTTTTAAGATTAAATAAATTTTATTGTAAAAAGATATATATACCCCTCAGTTAACCCCATAAATTAACACCATTTAACGTTGGGGACCATTTGTACAACTATGTCATAAATCATTGGGCCAAATTTGCTATTTTCTAATCATAGGGACCAAACACGCAATATGACCAAACCATAGGGACTAATCTTGCAATTTTCTCTTTATTAATTAGATTATAACCAGTTAATGCAACAAAATAAGAATTAAATATCAAACCGAACATGATAGGATCTAGGGTTATAAATAATACAAATACAAAATACAGTTAATCTACTAACAAGAAGATATACCTTGGCGGTTAATGGTTAATCGTTTAATACACTAAGGGTTCAACAAACAAGTGTTAAAATAAATGAACACAAGACATGGATCACGACCGCGGCTTGAGAGGCCGCGCGGCTTTGGGTTAGGTCTCAGTCTCACGAAGAGGTTGTCGGAGACGGATGCGGTGATCAGCTGTTCGCAAGTGGCCATCCAAGGTGAGCTTTTGTTGCTTGAGATCACAATCAAAAGAGGAGAGTACCCTTTGACCAGCCACAATAATAAACGAAAAAAAGTTTTATGTTATTAGGGTTTGCAGTCAAGAGATATGTATCTTTTAATTTATTCTCTCAATCGTAAATCACAAAACACACACAAAGGGTGATAACAAAGTGTTATCACCCTAATGATCCTCTTAAATTGATAATTAATTCCAAACGACCCTATGTCCAGTCGAATTAATTTAACCCACGATATTAAACCGAAACCTGTAATTATTAAACATTTAATAAATAAATGTTTTAATTAAAAGATTTATAAATATAATAAATTATTAATACCCGAAATGTTATAAAGTCGCATCTTTGTCCAATTATTGCACCTAAAAATATTTTCACAATAACATAAACGTGATTCTATACCAATTTAGTATACCAATAACATAAAATTATTTTCACAATAACATAAATTATTATGCATCACTTTTACAAACACTAAGCACGTGACAAATCGGCAATGTGACTTTGTGACCATGTTTTGGTGCAACTTCTGATTTAATTTAATACAATCATTTTATTTATATAAAGTGGTGAAATAATTAAATGTTTGGTCAACACACTTTAAATGAAATGGCAAAACAAGCGTGTTCAACGACAGAACTAAAATTCGTTATGATTAATATAAACAACTTTATATTAAAATCAGTTTTGTTAAACCCGTATTTTACACGAGTTAAATAAATAAAATATAAAAAAATAAAAATACATTAATTATAAAATAATATTTTAGGATAAAAAACTAAATATTTTGTTTCAAAATATATCATTTGAAAAAAACATCATTTTAAAAATTTTCTTATTATAACTCTCAATTTTAATTAATTTTTTTTGGTTTACAAAAGTTTTACTTTTTAAAAACAAAACTTTAAAATATTTTGTATTTTTAGAAAAGGCTGATGTTTTGAAAAATTTTCTTATAACAAAAAGATCACTTTTTTAATTTATTAAAAACCTATTTTTAATAAAAAAAGAATTAAATAATATTATTAGTAATTAATGTGATTATTTAATAGAAAAGAAAAATAAGAATTTTTTTTGTGAGAATAAATATGATGTTCCCACGTATCCCCTTTAGTTACCATTTTATTAAGTTAGAAAATTATATATATGAAAAAATTTACGTCAAAACATTGATAGATATAGTTATTGCAAATATAGAATTCCAACCGAGAAACAATATTAAAATCATCGCAAACCATCATTTAGGCCACACGGAGTGGTGATGGGGAAATACCAGAATAGCCGAGAAAAACCAGGGCCCCTCGGGAACATCACGCCCCAGTTTCCAAGATATTTTAACCCGGTAAATTTTCACGGTACACCACCAACCATTTTGAGACTTTTTAAAAAAAAAGGGAAACGTGAAAAAACCGGAACGACACAATGTAAAACTGAAAGAAACTGAATAAATTGAGAAAAAGCTGATATGACGTTGATATGTCACACGAGAAAAAACAGTAAAAACATAACTGTTGCGAGCTGCGTTACAACTAATCAGCAAAATTTGTGACCAGAAATCCAGAATCAAGAAAATTTATGTTTTTGTCAACCCCTTTGGCGTATTCTGTCTCTTTCTGCCCCAATCACTATTTATCATCATTACAGTCATCTTCTATACTCCCTCAAATATGTCATCTTCTGTTCAAGCAAGTGGTCTTCTTTGATACATTGCTATCATCTTTTGCCATAATTCCTTTGTGGGTCATTTTCACTTCACTTTTTATCATCTTTCTCATGTGTTTTATCTCAGCCTTTTAACAAAGTCTAAATAATCATACCACAAAAGCAGTGAAGCAGAAGACTCTTGTAACTTTTTTTAGCACTTGGGTGTGTCTTTTAGTCTTTGCTATTGGTTTTTATCACCCCAATTGGTTGATTTCAGAGAGTTATATATGTGTCTATTCATATTATTCTTAAGATAAATCTTTAACACTTTCGGATTCATGGGTCATTCATTGTTATTCTTTGTGTTTAGTTTCTCATTGGTTCTTCTTGGAACTTGTAATTCTTTATTGGATCAAGAAAAAGATAACATCATGCAGCTACCTGGACAACCATCAAATGTTAATTTCTCACAGTACTCAGGTTATGTTACTGTGAACCAAGAAGCTGGGAGAGCACTATTCTATTGGTTAACCGAGGCACCTGCATATCGCGATCCGAAATCAAGGCCACTCTTGTTATGGCTCAATGGTGGCCCTGGTTGCTCTTCTATAGCTTATGGAGCTGCAGAAGAAATTGGTCCTTTACAAATTAATTCTGATGGGAAGACCCTTTTCATGAACCCTTATTCTTGGAACAAATGTATGTTATTTCTACCATACATAAATCTTTTTATGTTAATTTCAACAATTGTTATGATAAATTGTCACTAATTGTGTCTGTTGAGGATCGACACTTCTGCACTATGATTTTTTATACACGCACTTATTAACAAACAAGAGAAAATGGAGGGAACAATATAAATGTCGATCTGATTACAATAGTATACAACATCCCTATTTAAACTACTACATATGTCGGTTATAACTGTCAAATGACAATTAATTTACGCGGGTAAACCATATTTACCCAAACCGACCCATTCACCTAAGATTTACAAAATGTACAACATAATTAATACATTACAACATAAGTTTTATTATTAATTGCTAAACTTATAGTCTAACAGTGTAAGTGATCTTAATTTTTACATGTGCAGTGGCAAATTTGCTGTTTCTTGAATCACCAGCTGGAGTTGGTTACTCATATTCAAACACCACATCAGATTTGTACACCGTTGGCGATTCAAGAACTGGTAATATCCCCATGATCTTTACAAAAAGTTCATCTTTTTTCGAGTTTCACACTCTTAAAGATATCTATTGTTGATGATTACATTACTAGACTGCATAAAGTTGTGTTCTTTAAGTCTAAATTTTGTTGATTTAAACTTTTGTAGCTGAGGATTCCTATGTATTTCTTGTCAATTGGTTTGAGAGGTTCCCTCAATACAAGCACAGAGATTTTTACATTGCAGGAGAAAGTTATGCAGGTTGTTATACAGCTATTAATACTATTACTGTAGTTTTTCGCGCTAACTGTTCTGATGCATATTATTAATCTAACTCAGGTCATTATGTTCCTCAACTGTCTCAACTCATTTACGAACGAAACAAAGGAGTAAAGAATCCAGTTATTAACTTCAAGGGCTTCATGGTATAACCATAAAACTGAATTATAATCATCAACATATCATCAACATCCAACATTCATTATAAGTTTATTATACCACATTTCATAATTTCCAACCTTTAATCATTGTTTTTAGGTGGGAAATGCTGTTACAGATGATTATTATGATTACGTTGGCACATTCGAATACTGGTGGGCCCACGGTTTAATTTCGGATTCTACGTATAAATCTCTTCAAAAAGAATGTGTGGGAACTCCCTTTATGCATCCACCCATTGAGTGCAATAGAGCTTTAAACACTGCTAGAATGGAACAAGGACATATTGATCCTTATAGTGTATACACAAAACCCTGCAACTACACCTCATCGTTGAAGCGTAGAGGCGTTTATGTAAGTTGATATATATCAAACTTTTATTATAAACATGTCACACAAAATCAAATACATGATTGTTAATCATATTAATCTTGTAGCTTATTGTTATTCTATTTAAAAATATTTTGCTCTTTTGAACAGCCATGGTTGCGTGGCGCATATGATCCATGCACCGCAGAATATTCATATCAGTACTTCAATCTTCCTGAAGTTCAAAAGGCGTTTCACGCCAACATCACTAACCTTTCATATCCGTGGAAAACCTGCGGGTGCGTGTTAAAACATAAAATCTTTATCTCGTTTACACCCTTTTTATAGTTTTTTGAGATATAAATCATATAATTATGATTATGTTTCCTTAATTGCAGTGATATTGCTGGTGAGCATTGGACAGATTCTCCACTCTCAATGCTTCCCATCTATAAGGAACTCATAGCAGCTGGTATACGCGTATGGGTATTCAGGTTCATTTTCTGTTCTTCATTACTTCATCAGATCTCTTTGATTTACAAAAATGAAGATTATGATATTAATTGCAGACTGTTAGTACGTGACCATTTTAGTGATGATTAGTTGATAAAAATTTATGCTTTTTAACTTTTTATATCTTGCAGTGGTGACACAGATGCAATGGTTCCCATCACTGCAACAAGATACTCAATTGATGCATTAAATCTTTCAACAATTGCCAATTGGTATCCATGGTATGATAATGGGAAGGTAATGAATGAGTTTTAGTTTCATTTTCTTTTATTTAATTAGAATGCATATATTGAAACAATGATATTGAAAATTTTATAATTGTAATGATTTTTTGTGTTAGGTTGGTGGGTGGAGCCAGATATATAATGGGCTGACATTTGTGACAGTAACAGGTGCAGGACATGAAGTGCCATTGCATCGCCCACGACAAGCTTTTATACTTTTTAGGTCGTTTTTGGAGAATAAAGCGATGCAAAGAAGCTAAGACTTCATCTAAGGCTAAATTTACTTTATTATGCATAATAATAATGCAAAGATAGCACTTCATTCTTGCTTCTATGATTATTATTTGTTATTAAGTTCCCTAATTCATCATTATTATATTCTTAATTGCCACAAGGGTTTAGGTGCGGTGTATCAAAGAATCAATAAGATTCCTTATAACAATATTTAGTTTTCTAAATGTAACTTTATAGAATATATATATATATATCGATCTTATTGTGATTAGTTGGTCCTTAAGAGTACTATATTGGGTAAGCATTTAGACTTTGGTGGGAAATACATATATAGGTCATCACTAGAGTTTTTGCTTTTAGAGTCTTTATGTAGATACTATTCACTTACTAGAATACCACAATAAATATTGTTATGCATGAAAGTATGTGTTACATAGAATAATAAATCTTTAAACATTTCATTGTATATAAGGAAAGAATTGATACATTGACATGATCGTTTATGAAGTATATTATTTGGCTTGTAACTTCATTTTGTTGATTTTTTCTTTATATTTCTTTCAAAATAACAACTAACAATTTAACGTTTAACAACACAATAATAAACTAACTCTCAAAAGGTTACGGAAATTAGAATATTATTCAACTAGGGACTCATTTAACTATCTCATATTCATTATAAACATGAAATAGCCATACAATTTGTATTCATATAATCACTTCAACCATAAGAGTTTAATAATCATGACATCAAGTATAACATGTAGGAAAAAAACATACATAAAAACAAGTTGTTCCAGGTTACTAGAAATGGGTAACCGGCAAACATAATGGTCTTTAAATACAAGATGGGCTGAAAAAATTAGGAATTCAGAGGCACAAACACACACGATCACAACCGAAGTAGCCTAAAAAACACAAGATATAACGTGGTTCAGTCTAACTTGATCTACGTCAACGATTACAATTAGGGTTTTCTTATTATAGGTGCCCAAGAGAATTAGAATGGTCTATTATCTATATATAAGATTTAGACTAGCTTTAGTAACTCGTATATTATATGAATTGAATAAATAAAATATTAAATATAATAAAAATTTATTAATTATAAAATGATATTTAAGATAAAATATCAACTTTTTAAACTGTTTTTGATTTTTAAATAAACTAACTATTTTGTTTCAAAACAAATATTTTTTTAAAAATTATTTTTAAAATTTTCGTTATTATAATTTCCGATTTTTAATTATTTTGGTTTATAAAAATTTTACTTTTTACAGAACGTCAATTTTAATAATATCTAGTTGTTTTGGAAAAATTTGATGTTTTAGAAAAAAATCTTATTTTATAAAAAAATATTTCTCTAGAAATAACATTAATAAAACATATATATTTCTTAATTTATTTATAAAACGGTTTTAGATTTAAAAAGAATTAAATAATATTATTAGTAATTAGTGTAAATATTTAATATGAAAGAGAAACGAGAAAATAAAGATGAATGTTGTAACACTCGGCCACTCGTACCACCAATATTGTCTGTTTTGCCCATGGGGAGCTCACGAATTTGCTTTTAGTTGCCCGGGTGAAAACTTCCCAGGGAGGTCACCCATCCCTCGATTGCTGCCATCTGAGCACGCTTAATTGTAGACTTCTCCTCTCATCCACAGCTAATACGCTCAAAACGCATTGGTGAGATTAGATGTTATACATTACTTATGAACCAAGAATCTCTTCTGTCCAAGCCCGAACTCACCATCCCCGGTGAGGTTTGTCCCACATCCCGAATGACACAGGAGTGACTCTGATACCATTCTGTAACACCCGATTCCTCGTACCACCAATATTGTCCGCTTTGCTCACTAGTAGCTCACAGATTTGCTTTGGTGTTACAAATGTGATGTTATCATATGTCGCCTCTAATTAACTTTTTATTAGAGTAGAAATATTTTATTTATTTATTTATTGTTATTTTTTAACAATAGGGAGGGATTTTATTTATTTTATTAAAGACTATTTTGATCATTTCATACTATTTAAAATAAAAGGCCAAAGTGTTCATCAATGTCAAAAACTAAATTGTTATGTTTATGTATAGTTTAAGACTACCCTCTGGGACCAAAATCATTATTACTAGTGTACTTAACTCTAAAAACAAATGTGGCAATCTTAATGCATATTTCACACTTCCACTCACCATGGAAATTCCAAATTGCTGTGTTGGTTGTAGTCAAAATTGATGTTTATTATAACTTTTTGCAAGTTGATTTGGGAATCGAATGATGGTCAAATGCTAAAAGGTGACAAAAGGTTTATTCATGTCTTCTTGTACTATTCTAGTATTCTTCCTCCATATTTAGTAAAATTTTATTAAAGTGGATTCTTTTTTAATAATGTATAAAATTTAGTTTCATTTTGTTTATTAGTTGTTACTTGTTAGAAATAATTGCATGAATGATTATTGTGATAAGAACCATAAGTTTTGACACAATCAAAACAAGAACACAAGAGAGAAGAGTTTTTGATCAATCAAGCTGAATATTAACTATCATTAACTCATACTTTAATATCAGCTAACCAACTAACGATGTGTTAGGTAGGTGGCCTGAAGAATTACAACTCGACCAACTAAATCACTAATATTGGACAATTACAGTATGACCTCTTAGACTTATTCAAATGTATCAAATTACCCTTAAAAGTTAAAACCCATGCATGCATAACTAGCTCATCCATTTTGTCATTTATATTCAGTTCTGATCTCTAATCGGATGTTTAATAGAGCGTTTAGATATATTGACATCAAGAAAATAACAATCACTCAAGACTTCAACTCTAAAAGGATCAAAACACTTAAAGAATAAATGAATTAACTTTCAGTGTTAAAGGGTCAAGAACATCAATAGCATCGCATTCATATTCTAATAAAAGAGTAACTATAAGGGACACGCGGTAACATCACATTCATCCTCACTAAATTTTCCCGTTTCTATCTCTTATTTAATAATCATATTAATTAGTAATAATATTATTTAATATTTTAGATTAAAATAGTTTATAATAAATTTAGAAAGACATCTTTTTATTAATATTATTTCTAATCTAAAAACTATTTTAATCTAAAAAAAAGTTAAATAATATCATTAGTAATTAATGTAATTATTTAATAGAACAGTGAATCAAGAAAAGTCTAATAAGAAGGAATGCGATGCTACACGTTTCCCTCCTCTCTCCTAATTACTCTTTTGTAGAGTAGAGAGATTAGGGTAAACAATTTTGAGAACATGAAATCTAAAGTTGGACAGATTATCATAAATTCAGCCAAGAGACAATTAGGGCCGACTGCCCAAATGCCATCGCAATCCCAAAAGGATAGAAAAGTAATGGAATTTAATAATTAAAAAATCATATTTGTGGGTAGGGTTTAATAATATTTAATCTAGATTTTTTTAAGTAAAGACTGTGAGCTTGATAAGTGTTCTTCTATTATTTTAAACAGTAGGATATTTTGATTATTATGTCAAATACTTTAGCTTATTGTGTCTTATATGTTTATTGTGTCAAATATCAGTTTATTGTCTCATATATTTTACATCATTTGTTATATGTATTCGTCACTGTGTTTTACTTTTTAGATAATTTTGTATTATCTTTTTCATTGTTTCTATAGATTATATAAACTTGTTATTTATTCTTGTGTTCTACAATTAGAAGTATACAATGATATACTTTCATCAATGTATTTTTTAAAACTTATTTTAGTGTTAAAGATAATATAATATGTTATTTTCGTCATTACCTTTTATAGATTATATAAACTTGTTATGTCATTGTGTTTTATAATTATAAGTATACAATGATGTAAATGTATTTCTCAAAACTCATAGTATTCAAAATAATACAATAACAATAAAAAACACAATGAAATATTTTGTTATTTTGTTATTGTTTTTAATATACTAGTTAATTAGTTGTAAATTTATTATTATGTTTTATATATTAAAGAAACATAACAATGTTATTTAACCATTATAATTTTTTAAAATTCATCATTTAGAAAAAGCACAATAGTATTGAGAAAAACACAATAACTAACAAAAATACATAATAAATTGTAATAAAGACACAATGATGATATATGAGTTTATAAGTATAAAAAAGTTTATTTTTTTTTTATATAAAAATATTGTACTCGTTTTAAAGATAAAAACACTAGTTTTTATGTTGTAATTTTTGTAAAAAATAATATCGTACATAAAAGTCATGAACGTTTAAAAAATAGAGGAAGTTGCAATAAAGCAACAATTTGAATATTTCTTAAATATCCATCTGAAAAGCTTTTTTTAATAATTCAATTTTAATCATTGATTAAAAATATTGATTGTTTAGATAAACGGGGGTGTTTAGGTTGGTGATAGAGTGGGGTGAAGAGGGTGATTGGGCTTGCTTCTATAAGAAGAAAATAGTAGGCTGGATTGGGTCTATTGGGTCGAATTTTGTATGGGCCTAAGCCTAAGTATTAACTATTGACTCGGGACGTAAATTTAAAATTTTGAGAAAATTGCGTAAATGTTGTTTATGGTTTAATCAAATTATATGTTTGGTCTCTAAACTTTAAAAATTATAAAAAATAGTCCAAAATTTTATGTAATCATTACATGTTTGGTCACTGTGATTAAATTCATTTATTTTTTATGCATTTTATAAACTTTGAACTAACATATAAATTTAATTTTAGGTACAAATAGTGTAACACCCACATAAAAATTTGGACTGACTTTACACTTTTGTAAAATTTGAGGACCAAACATACAATAATTATACAAAAGTTTGGACTATATTTGTAATTTTCAACATGTAGGGCCCAATCATGCAATCTGATCAAACCACAGGGACCATTTATGTAGTTTTCTCTAAAATTTTATTGTTGCAAACTAAGATATTTATTTTATACAAATTTAATAGGTAATAGGTATAGATTATCACAGTTAAAAAGCATGGGCGATGAAGAGTTTTTTTTAATTATTGTTTTATATTGGTATGTACATGGTAAAACGAAATGGATATTGGAACTAAATCATGGCTCAATGGTTGTAGTTGATTCACACAGGGAATTTAAAATTTTCGACACATTTTGGTTTTTTAAAACTTAGCTTTCGTTTGTTGGTTTGTTTTCTTTTTAACAGTATAAGATGTTGGTTAGGGAAGACAAACCAAACATCAAAAAGACAAAGGTACTTGAATAGAAGTGGGGTTTAAAGCCACTCGTTCCGAAAAACTTTTTAAGATTTTTTTTACTAGTAACAATCCTAAGAAACGAAAATTATAAGATGAAATCAAAGATTAGCTATGTGTTCAAGTAATTGGTTTTAAAATATGGCTTCATTTCTATACACTTGTATTCTTTTATAACTTTTGAAATGTGATGTTTTCTTAAATTACCAATACACTGTTATGGTATGTTTTCTTAATGTTATGAATATTAAATTTGTATTATTTGATCTCATTGGTTTTGTAGGTAACAAAGAAAGAAAAGGGCAAATATTACTATTTTAACGTATGTTATTTACTTATTTTATAACTAGTTTATTAGCCCGTGTATTACACGGGTTAAAAGTTATAAATATATAATTCAAATATGCAAACAAAAATATTTAAACTCTATCATTTTTATTTTAAATTGATTATATAAAAATAAGGATTTGCGATCATAAGGTTTAAAGGGTTAAATAAGATTTGAGATGGTTGGTATTATAGATTCAAAATCCCTAAAATGGTTGGTGGTGATTGAGGTAGTTAAAAAAAAATAAAAACTTCACACTTGTCGTTCAAAAAAGTTAAAATAAAATAAAAACTTCAAGTAAAAAATATAGCATGATTTGTGGAAAATTTGTTAAAAGAAGTTTAGGGGGAAAAGTTTTTGTGAGGTGAAATCCGGTGATAAATATCATTGATTGTGATACGGTTTCTTTTATGGGCCAAAGTAGAACTAGTGGATCCCTTAGAAAAGAATAAAGAAGTGTCTTTATGGGCCCCCGGTCCAAAGAATCTACTTTTTGAAAGACATACCAAATTGCCCCTCACACTTTTTTAGGACGAGATCATGGCAATGAGTTGGAGACACAAAGCCGAAACCGGTTACTTGTGTGAAAACTAAAATATTTTTAACAGCAAACGCAAACTACAAAGTTGATTATTTGAATCGGTATCATTTTGGTAAGAATAAACATCAAGTATCAGACATGTTTTATAACCATGCATTTGACTGATATTACAAATTACTCGTAGCATATCCTGTTTTATTGCTATCATTAAATGAGTTAAGTATGAGACGAGTTTTGATAACTTTCATTTTGTATCAGATTATAAAATTGTGTCATGTACCTACCCTCAAACCAGTTGGGTTCGTTAGTATATTGCAGGAGTTGGGTTTATCCGCTTATGAACTTATTTAGTTAAAAGTTACCTGTAGTGATTCCAATTACATTATACCCAATCTTAATGCATTTGGTTTCGATTCTATACCTTTTAGCGATTTTAAATTTTTGATAATTTCAAAATTTTAACAAATTCAAAATATTATTTGTTATATTTCTAAGATGATATTATATATAAAAGTATTTAGTTGCGATGCTAGTAAACAAGTATAGGATTGCCTTTAGATAAGTGAACGGGTACCACCTAATATCATGTTCTTTCACAACCCGTAAAAAATTTACATTTAATCATCTAACTGAATTATCGTCCTGAATGATTTTTTACATTTTCGTGCATTCTATATATTATAAATTTATATTTACTCTATTTTTTCACTTTTGTTTCGAGTTACTTAGTGGCTAAGAAGTGCACATTCTAGTAATTTCACTTGCTTTCTATATTAAAGTTCTTGCTTACCATAGTGCATAATAAAAAGCAACAAAGCCACATGCACATTTAAATTTGAATTCATATAGCATTTTAAACAGTAACACCACTAGAAGTTAACAAACTATGAGATCACAATAAATTATTTAACAACAAAAGCAAAATGTCAAAGGTTAGCAACACATTGATTGGTTTCTTGAACCTCTTAACACTCCTAGCCTCGGTTCTAATCATCGGTGGCGGCTTATGGATGGCGAAAGGCCCCGCCTCCTGCGAAAGCCTCCTCCAACGACCGCTTACGGTGGTCGGGTTCGTGATCTTGCTTGTATCTTTAGTTGGTTTTGTAGGGGCATGTTTTCATGTCGTGTGGGCGTTGTGGGTGTACTTGGTGGTGATGTTGTTCTTGATCGCCGCCTTGTTGGCCGTGACGATTTTCGGGTTCGTGGTGGTGGGCCCGGGCGGCGGCGTGGAAGTTCCCGGTAGGGCTTATAAAGAGTATCACTTGCAACATTATTCACCTTGGTTAAGAAAGAGGATTGAAGATACAAATTATTGGATGAGTGTTAGAAGTTGCATTGTGGGATCCAAGACTTGTAGTAAGATTGTTATGTGGACTCCTGCTGACTATTTGACTAGAGAAATGTCACCAATTCAAGTAAGATTTTTTAGTTATTAATTATTAGTAAATAGTAATAAATAAATTTTTAAACAACTTTTTGTTAATTTATGCAGTCAGGTTGTTGCAAACCACCAAGCGCGTGTAACTACCAAGCGTCAATGATTACACAAGATCCCGACTGCTATAAATGGAACAATGATCCAAATGTGTTATGCTACGACTGTGGCTCGTGCAAGGCGGGGGTTCTTGAGAATGTGAGACGACATTGGCATAAGCTCTCGGTTCTCAACATAGTTATGGTCATGCTTCTCATTGGAGTATATTTCGTCGGTTGTTGTGCGTTCCAAAATGCAAAAAGGGGCGACGGTTATCATCCTCATGGCGTATCACGAATGTATAAAACTCGACCTAAGTGGAATTTCTATCGATAGGTCGTTGTAACGAGCAACAATGTAGGTACAATAGTTTAGCAACGAAATCTGTTTTATGATGTTGCACATTAGCTCAAGTGTATTACTAAAGAGGGGGGGGGGGGGGGTTTTTAATCTGAGCATCATCAAGTACAACTTCTTGATAAGGTTGATTCATGTATTTATATAGTAATACAATGACTAGTAGAACAAGATACTAAAATCAAACCTAATGGGTCTAGCCACCTATACAATGGGGTTTACCTCGTCCGCACTAGGTTTGTTATATGGTTCCCCTTATAAAAACGAGTCTCTTTTATTAAATGTAACATAAGATAGATAACCCTGTTGTAGATGAATATTGGGGATCTACATAGTATACCTGTTATCGGGCTTGCAAAAGAGTTGTCGTGATCTCATTTATAGAACCCAATGTTGGTACTAATGAAAATGATCCGAGTTTTGGCATTTCTTCTTCGGCGAAAAATGCAGGTTGTTTAGGTGGAGGCAAAGTGTTCTCGTTACCTAACATGAGAATCACTGACGACATAGTTGGCCTATCTTCTGCATGATGTTGCACACATAGCAAACCAATATGTATTGATCGAAGTACTTGAGACTCGACACACGAGGCTCCCAAAGATGAACTCATTAGCTCAAGTGACTTGCCTTCTTTGTATAGTCTCCATGCCTAATTCACATAAAAAGAACACATCTTGATCATAATGGGGCTAGCTAATAGTAAAAAAATGTTTCTTATGTATAAAAGAACCCATAAATGGCTTTTAAACTACCAGTAATTAAGGGGATGGTTGACAATTTCTGAATAATTAAGTGCTGAACCAATAAGAGCTCTGAACTATTAAATGATGAACCATTAAGAGATCTGAACCATTTAGAGCTAGTGTATCGCTTCACGATTTAAAGGTAAATGTTTGATCAATTCAGATTAGACGTCTTAATCATTCAGCATTAGACCTCTTAACCATTCAACATTAGTATAATGCTTAACCATTCAGAGACAAATGTTTGAACCATTCAGAGGCAAATGTTTGAACCATTAAGACATTTGCTCGTAAAACAAACAGTCTGAACCATTAGGTGCTGAACCATTTAGACATATAAACTATTAAAAGGCTGATTCAGATGCTGACAAACAACCACTAAGTGAACCATCAAAATTATTTGCAAGAAGTTTATATATAATATTAGATCTAAGAATAATAATAACTTATAACCCATTTTATTAACCCGTTGACTAAGAAAAGATCATGAACCAAAACTTACATGTCCAATAAGGGTATGGTTGTGTTCATCTTGAGAGAATCCTCGGTTTTTCTTCCCGCTCACGATTTCTAGCACTAAAACTCCAAAGCTATACACATCTGATTTTACTGAGAAAAGCCCATGTAGCGCGTACTCTGGAGGAATATAACCGCTACAATGAAGTTTAAAATGAGCATTTTAAATGAAAATAACGCAATAAAATGCGAGTTTTTGATTCTTACTAGGTTCCAACCACTCTAGTGGTATTAGCTTCAGTTTCATGCCCGCTAAACCTTCTTGCAAGACCAAAGTCTGATATCTTTGGGTTCATATCTTTATCGAGCAAAATATTGCTAGCTTTCAAATCTCTATGTATGATTCCCAGGCGCGAATCATGATGCAAATACAGAAGCCCTCGAGCAATCCCACAGATAATATGAAAAAGACGACGCCAATCAAGCATTGCACTTCGAGACGCATCTGCCAAGGAGTTAGTTAGTTAGTTACTAAATTAATTGAAACATATATAATAAGATTGTACTATATAATATGGCTAGTAAAAATTTGTATGTCAAACCAAAAATATACGAGTCTAGACTTTTGTTCGGCATGAATTCATATATCAACATTCTTTCATTTACTTGAATGCAGTATCCAAGAAGTTTTACAAGATTTCTATGTTGCAGTTTTGCAATGAATTTAATTTCGTTCTTGAACTCATCAAGCCCTTGTGTTGATCTTTCAGACAGTCGTTTTACAGCTATTTCCTGCCCATCTTCCAACACACCCTAAAGATTCCAGTTATGTTAAATGTAATTCTCACTAAACTGTAACACATAGCGCGAACATATACTGATAACATTACCTTGTAAACCGGACCAAACCCGCCTTCGCCAAGCTTATTATCAGGAGAGAAGTTGTTAGTAGACTTGGCAGTGATGGTCAGGCTATAAGACGACAACTCTGTATCGTCCTTGCATCTCTCATTAGTGAAAATCTCATCGCGGGCTGGAACGCGACCTACATTATATGGATAATGTGAATGTGTTTACTTGAGATCTAGTTTTAAAAGAATAGAGATTGTTTGGGTCACCTATTATTGTCTTTCGAGATCTTTTCCTCTTTCTCCATGCTCCTAGAATCAGCAGACATACGAGGATCGAACCAAGTGAAGTTAACACGACTATTATGATCGTTTGTTTGTTTGTGTTAGACTCGTGTTCGTGGGCTGCAATCCAAATGAATATAAACACAATGGTCATGTTAATATTTTTGTAACAAGTTTTGCATATGGTTAAGCCTTACTTGTGACCTTAGGGGCATGCATTCTTATGTACAATGGTTGAGTTTCATCGTCTGCGCGTATGTCCATTAGATCATCAAACCACAGCAAGCATCCGCTTCCGCCATTGCTAATATCTGAATTAGCATACGCGATACAAGAGCAATTACTCCTGCATAAGGCTTCACATTCGCCAAGTGTCTTGCTCTGATTGTAACGTGACTGATTCGTGTCGGGGAACTTTACACCGACAACCTGACGAAAGATATCTCCATACCCACATGCTAATGGCTCTACCCGTCGACAACCACTTAACCAAATTCCTGAGTTCCATTCATCAGGGCGCCGTCGCTCAAAACCGTCTACGCATTTACACGCAGGCGCGGTGGTAATGTCACACAGTCCATTCGGACCGCAGATGGAATAAGGCGCACAAGTGTCACTTGTTGCAGTTGATATTAGATTCCAACTTTGTGTGTCATTGATCCACTTCAAGTGTTCAATAATTCCATCTGGTTTCAAATGCATCCTATAAAAATAGTTGTCCACAACATTATATTCATAGTATCTCTCTTTATCACTGAACACAAACTGCACCGAATTCGCGCCTAAATCAGGCATCCCATTAAACATAACACCATTCCATGGCCCGAATCTTGACAACCCCGAACCCTTCGTCTCAAACAGCTGCGGGTACCCATTTGAGTCGACCCGAAGAGCACAAAAGCCTGCAGACGGGTCATCAACGCTCTTCCACGAAGTCAAGCGCGTGTTAATCCCCGTTACAACGTCTACACCGATCCTCATCCCCGGGAGAAGAGTGTCTCCAGGATGATCAAAACTTTGCCATATTGAATTCCCATCATCTCTCAAAACAAGATTCCCAGTATCCATTATCCGCACCACCAAACCGAGGGACCGCGATGAGTTTGTGGACCAGACCACGCTGCTGTAGCCATTGAGAAGCTGCAGTCCACCTTGGGTAACTCTGAGCTCACCAGATGTATTGGTCAATGGAGTCTCTCTATTAGCAACCCACACCACTGTGCAAGGTAATATCTTCTTGTACCATATCCCGACGTACCGATTCTTCGAGCCCCCTGGGCTAAAGAACCCGAATTCGAAGTTTTCACCGGCTGAAACGATTGTGCTACCATCTTTGATGATTTGGTTTAGTTCTATAGTGTCCACTGCTGCACAAGTTATTAAGATTGTGAATAGAATACCTGAGTATAGGAGCAATAAGGTTAGTTTCTTCATAATTGAACTTGCTTATGGGATTATGATTATGTGGGTCTAAACATTTATGGACCAAAGGGTACAAGATTTTGCATATGGCCAATGTTCTTAACTGTTAAAAGATGATGTTAACACTTATGTAGTTGTATTTATTAATAAACTCTTCCAAGTAAACGCAAGCTGACAAACAATTGACTTGACTAATAGTCCCATGTAGGGTCGCTCAAATAACTCGCGGTTTGAAACTCGTTAAGAAAAATTCGAAAAAAGCTTGCTCGAAATGAATTGATTTTAAACTGAACTTAATCGAGTAGGCTCGGTATGAAAACGAGTTGAACGAGCCGAGCCGGCTCAGTTTAGCTCGTTTGTTAGCTCGGCTTGATATAGCTCGGATTATTTTACTTGAATTATCTATTATTTTTATGTATATAACATATATAATTCATTTGCTCATTTATTAAGAATATAATATAATATTTTAGCTATTTCGTATGCTAAAATATTAAACCACAATGTTTGTATCGGATTATTTTGATGCGATGCTTCTGTATTTTTTTATATTAGAATGAATTATTCAAGAAACCTTTATATTTATTTACTAAAAAACAGCCTACTAGATTTTATATATTGTTACGAGTTTTATTCGTTCGATTTAGATAATGACTAAGTTATTTGTATTTAGTTGAAGTTGAACTTAGTTTATTAAAATTAATTTATATTTTATGAAACTTGATATAAACTGGTTATGAGTTATATAATATGTTCATCCGAGCGAACGGTACGATCCAAGCTAGAAAACGCTTGGTAAAACCGTCTCAAAAAACATCCTCATTTTTTGAAGCAATGCTTTAAAGGCGGTTTAGGTACCGCCTTAAAAAAATATTCATCGTCTTCAAATAATTCTTTTACTAATAATGGCATGAGATGGTCATCCCTTGGGTGTTCATGAGGCAAGGGCAGGCCGATTGGAACCAAACTGGCATTAGACCGAGACCATGGTGAAAAACAAGGACTCGACCAACTTTGCGTGTTGTGCCTGGCCTTGGTAGGGCTGTACAAAAAGTTCGTGGCTCGAAGCTCGCTCGAAGTTCGCTCGAAAAAAGCTCGAAAAAAACTCGGCTCGAAAAAA
>BJCN01128181.1:0-20687 GCA_018326445.1 Flaveria brownii
TATAATTATTATTTATATTATTAGTGTTAATATTATTTGTTATTATTAGCTTTGTTACTTTTGATATTATTATTATTAATTTTTTATTGTTATTATCATTATTATTGTTATTATTTATAAAAATAAATTAATAAATAAATAATTAAAAATGAAATATCCTTGTAAAAATACGAGATGCTACAGTTCTAATAAAATTAAGGTTAATTTTGTTAAAGGTATTATTTCTTAGAATACTTAATCTTTAAAAAATATGATTGTACGTGTGATGATTTATAGTTATTAAAAAATAAATAAATAAATATCTTACACAAGGGTCGAACCCGTAATCTTAAATCACAACATGTGTCACATTAGAAGAGCTAACTTAGTAATAAAATAAGTGGTTATTAGATTTTAATAATCTCGACTTCTATTTATTGGTCGGGATTAATCCTGACACAAGAAGTGTTTACAAACACTATCAACTTTTAGTTTATTTTCTTTCAACGATCCATTACTAACTTAGAGTTAACCACTGTTAGTTTTTCATGAAACGGGGCAAACTTTGAGCCTTTATTCAACTCTGCCACCGCTCATCTTCTATGAGGTCCATTTTTTAGTATCTAGCCTTCATCATCACTTGAAAACTATCTCTAACGAGTCAGGTGGTTCAAATCGGATGTAAGAACTGACGGGTTTCAAGATGCGCATGTAACATCTGACCCTTCATACCATCAACATTGTTCGCTTTGCCTACGAGGAGCTCACGGATTTGCATTTTGTTGCCCGAGCGAAAACTTCCCAGGGGGTCACCCATCCCTGGATTGCTGCCACCTGAGCACGCTTAAATGTGAAGTTCTTTTCTCATCCATATGCAACACGATCAAAACGCGCTGGTGATGTTATATGTAAGACATTACTTATGAAATAAAAATATCTTCTGTCCACGGCCGATGTGAGATATATGTAGGGTGTCATAGCTTAAGTTTTAGATTGATGGACATAATGGTTGATTCCAACTTTATTCTTAGTGTTTTGGCAATATAAGTAGTTCACGTCATCAAAAAAATTAACGACGTTAACTCTTAATTAGTAAGAGATAATTGAAAGAAAATAAATTTAAAGTTGGTAGTGCCTGTAAACATTTATTGTGTTAGGATTAATTTCGGTCAATATATGAAAGTTTAGATTATTAAATTCCAATAACACTAAAACAAACATAAACATATACAACATATCTGAAAAAAAATTCCACGAATAGCTTTTTTCCATACTAAAAAATGTCGATAATAGCAAGTTTGCATAATAACACTCAACACATATAAATACATTACTTTTTTTTTATTATAAAGTAAATGTCTTAGCTTGACGATGTGCTACAAAATCATCACCCAGGTGTTAGGTTGAATACTAAGTGCAATAAAGTACTCACCTGTTCAGATTCATCTCATTAACGATATAACATTATTTATCATCACTCTGAGCAAACAAGTTGTAACAACAAAAAAATCATTAGATGTACTTAAAACTTGAACTTTAGATCCTTTGTTTTGTGGCTGAAAGACGTATCCATGGATCCTTTATGTTGCATCACGTATAAAATTATATTCATGTATTTATTAATTACTTTATATATATGTTTCTCTTGATTTTACGCATATTTATCTCTTTATAAACCTGAAGTATTTTTAAATTTAAGATAAACGTAAAACAAACAAGTATTAACCAAACTGACAACTCAAAGTCTCAAACAACAAATTTGAAATGGTATACTCTAGTTCATAAAATTCAATATGTTTGATATCTCCGCTCAAAAGTCAAAAATCAAAACCAACTCATCCCATGGAACCCACCACAACATAGTCGCAGACTCGGCCGTTGCCGTAATTAAATAAGTCGTATCTAAATTGACGCCGCGCTTCCCCAAATACCACAACCTAGGGTTTCAAAACCCCAAATTCGCTAATTTCATGCATCTAGTCTTCTTCGCATTTGCATGAATCCGATCTCATACCGACGTTCGTCGCCGGTTTGTGCTCTTCAACAGCTGACACTATCGCCGGTGGATAATGTCGTTACCGAAGGTCCCTCATTCGTCATCCACCGTCGCAAGCCGATCGGAGTCTGCAGATGCATCTACGGTACCATGATATCGATTAATGCGTGTAGTTATTTGTTTGTTTGCTAAATTCGGACAGTTTATGTTTGATTAGACGAAAGTAGGAATGTTTCCGTAGTTGTTTTGGCTTGTATATGTATCGATCGTTATCTTTATATTGTGGAGCATATGTAAATGCTTCTTTTGATGGATGTATGTGAGCTCTGGATAGTTTCTACCTAAATTTGTAGCGACATTGTGTTGTAAAGCATACAATGCTGTTAAAAACTGTTGCATTACTGCATTAGTAATGGCATGCCTTTTATCTGGAATGTTCCCGTGCATTGGAGTTTGATGCTTATCGTATTGCGTTGAAGTTTTTTAGATTATGCCATGCTGCACATGGTTTTTATGATTTTGATCTGTGAATGCATTTATGTTAGTTTTATTTGAATTCTTGAAGACAATTTGCCATGAATTGCTTAAGATAGTGATCACAACTTTCACTTGTTTTTGCAAAATACTAGTATTTGTTTGGTACCGGAAAGGGTAACAAATAAAGGCAGTAGCAGACTCCTAGCCATTAGCCTATTTAAACATAAGCTGGCGACATGCAGTTAGGAGCATGGAAAGAAAATTGTTATAGTGAAATCATAGTCTCATGCACACATAGTGGAGTGCAGTGAGCTTGCTTGTGTGATAGAAATACATGCATGGGATTTTTTCTTTGCAGATACTTAATGAAATCAAGCATTGTTTTTATTGAAATTCAGTAAGATAAATGTATGCTCATTTAGGCATGATTTTGATTTGGAAGATACTTAAAGGGGACTTAAGTGTTTATTTTATATCGAGCTTCAGGTGTATGAAGGGCCTCTCTTTTTACAAGGGCTTTACAAGTTAAAACTATCATGAAAAGCCTTTTAGGTTAATAGTAAAGATATGGATGTGTTTGGAATGAAGTAATTCTTTTAGTTTACATATAACATGTGCAAGTAGACTCCAACATCCGATGACTCATATTATGTAGATATTACTACTATAAGAGCAATATGATTTTACGTTTGCAATATTGTTAATCAAGAAGATGAGTTTGTTAGATTGTGTTTTTTTTGGGGAAATTATGATATACATATTTACGCGGCATGAATACAAGAGTACAAAACATGATACTCGATCTCTTTTATGTGCAAGGTAAAAGCAAATAGGTTATCAATATTCAATAGCAAGGTAGTTCATCTAGTACTGTAGTACATACGTAGCTTCTAGTCATTCATTGCTTATGTAAGTTTGTTTCTAGCATCATTTGTGCATTTCAAAATTTTGGCACCAATCTTAAATCCTCTTTAGCTCATCTGAAAAAGATTTTGCAATTTTACAAACATCCAATGTTACATGTATACCTTGGATAGTTGAATGCAAGGTTTTTGCCCAATGATATCCGCACATATTGTTTGATTTATATTTTAGAAGCTGGGATACTGAATTAGTATTCATATTTCTCAGATCGTGGGACTACATAAGGCAGCCATCACTCCCTCAGAAATTTCACTGGTTATCGACTCCTTGAAGAAAAAAGTCGAGGCTGATCGTTGTGCTTATATCAAGGTTAGTCTAAGAACAATGGAATGCCTTAATATTTCATTCACGTTTTTGGTAAAGAATCTTCATTATGATGCTTTGATATGTTTCGCAGAAAAGAATGGAAGAAAACAGGATTAAGTTGGCTGAAGTCACCCACAATCATCACAAGTTATCATTAGAAAGAAGAAAACTAAGGGCTACTGGTGCAGGTCAAACTGTTGACTTGTTGACAAAGAGGCAGAAGGACGCAATTGACATGCAAAATGGTGTCAATGCCAACAATGGGGACAGTGACAGCAGTAGCTCTCAGGAAGATGGACATGCTTCAGCAATTCTTTTAGGATCTAGCATTGCAGTAAAAAATGCTGTCAGACCTATCAAGCTTCCAGAAGTGAAGAAACTACCTCCTTACACAACATGGATTTTCTTGGATAGGTGATCTTGCCCTGTACTTGTTATTTTTAAGTGCTGCCATTTGTCGAACATATGTCTGCTACTTCCATCACTAGTTCATTTGTTTAATAGTTATTGCACTTCAGTTTTAATTCCAAAATTGAACACACTACCAGCTAAGATACAGTTTTGTGTTTTTCTTGGATAGGTGATATTGCTCCGTGCTTGTTATATTTATATGCTGTCATTTGTCAAACATATGTTTGCTACTTCCATCACTAGTTCACTTGTTTAATAGTTATTGCACTTCAGTTTTAAATCCAGAATTGAACACACTACCAGCTAAGATACAGTTTTGTGTTTTTCTTGGATAGGTGATCTTGCCCCGGTGCTTGTTATTTTTAAATGCTGTCAATTTTAAAACATATGTTTGCTACTTCCATCACTAGTTCAATTGTTAATAGTTATTGCACTTCAGTTTTAAATCCAAAATTGAACATGCTACCAGCTAAGATACAGTTTTGTTTATTCTGCTTTCTTGTAACTTTTAAGTTATAGTACATCTCTTATATAACTATGAATTATGCAGAAATCAAAGAATGACAGAAGACCAGTCTGTAGTAGGTCGCAGGAGAATTTACTATGATCAAAATGGGGGTGAAGCACTAATTGCCAGTGACAGTGAAGAGGAAGCAATTGATGAAGAGGAGGAAAAGAAAGAGTTTGTTGACTCTGAAGATTACATAATCCGGTTGGTGCTCTTTATATTAAATGCTCTTGTGGTCTCGTCAACTCAAAATTGTCTCACATATAATTCAGGTTTTTGGCTTTTAATTTAAGTATGACTTCTATGTCCAAGTTTTGCTGTCATTATATACACATAATTTTTATATGTTGCAGACATGAAGTTCTTTAATCTTATACTTTCTAGACTTGTGATACATACCGGTGTCATTTTCCAGTCACATATAGTGGGTGTTTGGGAGTGCTTATTTTATCAACTTTTAACTTTTTAACTTTTGAAAAGTTAAAAAGTCATTTTACAGTGTTTGGCAATGTGATTGTTGTGAGAGAATAAGTTAATAAGTCACTCCATTCTAACTTATTATCTTATTGAAAAAGTCAATAAGTCAATAAGTTGCTTTCTAAAACCAATCCCAAACATGCCCATAGTATGTATTACTGCATTCTCATCATATCGTTAATTGTTCCAGAATGACCATTCAACAGCTTGGGTCATCTATTGTTTTGGATTTATAATTTTATACTTTCTAGTCATGTGATACATTCTAGGGTCAATTTCCAGTCACAAATTTGATCATTATTACTGCATTCTCATAATATCTTATACTGTTATAGAATGACCATACAACAGCTTGGGTCTTCTGGTGTTGTTTTGGATTTACTGGCTCAACAGTTGTCTAGAAAACCTTCTGAAGTCAAGGTACACACTTAGATGCTTGACATATTATTTTGCTCTATTATCTCTCTCCATAGGTTTGTTATTCTTTTTTCTTTTAAATTTATGAACTAAGCACAGTGCAATATTGGTGCAGTTTTTGTTCCCTTTTATTGTGTTTGATTTTCACATGTTATGGAACATCTGTAACAGGCAAGATATGAAGTCCTTGTTAATAGAGATAATGCTGTTGAAGGCTCTAAACCAGGAAATTCTGAGTTCGATATGAGTTCATTGTATGATAAAGATCTTGAAGCCGCACTGGACTCATTTGACAACCTATTTTGTCGTCGATGCCTAGTAAGCATTGCTAATCAACATGTTTTCTTCTTGGGTTTGGTGACTAAGCGCAATACTACTTCCATCCTTGTATTGCGTGTTTGGTGATGCATTTTTCTTGGGATGGGGTGGGTTTAAACCCTTTGAGGTGTTGATCAGCCTATCACCACAAACACAAGGATATGAAGTGGAAATTTAAGATCGATTTTCAATGATTTTTCTTCAAAACGTGGGAGAGATGAAATTCATCAATTATATTAAAAGCTAATGGGCTAGAAATATAAAGTATAACTTAGATTTAGTGTGTCAGAACTCAGAAGGGCAGCTAGTGGGCCCCTGGATTAAGTATGATAAGTCTTATGGATCTAATCTATGAATTATAATAGAACATATTTCTTTTGTTAGTTCCTGTTTGTACACACACACACACCCCCCTGTGTTTCAGTTTTTTGAATACTCAAATCTGTTTTAGTTCTCACACATGTCACTTGCTAACTTTATCTGTTACTGTGTTTTTCAATTGGCAGGTATTTGACTGTAAATTACATGGATGTTCACAGGACCTTATATTTCCTGTAAGTGCACTTTAGTTTTCTCTTTCCTTCATTCTGTTTTCTTAAAGAAAGCCTACTAAACTGTTTTTTTTAACCCTACTTTAGAGTTTAACACTAAATGCAAATTTATGCTTTTAAGTTATCATTTAAGTTGCATTTTGTTGATGGTATGTAATAATATATAGCTTTCTAGGTCAAAAAGTGGAAAGCCTTATCTTTTTTGTTTTGAAGTTTAATTAGCAATTGCTACATTGTATTTAGGCTGAAAAGCAATGTACTTTGAACCGCATGGATGAGGAGAAGGTACCTTGTGGTCCGCATTGTTATCGCCAGGTAATTGCAATATTTATCTTTATCATGCATCCTGCGTAGGAACTTGAATTAAACATACCTAAAGCTTTGATTTTTCTTTGGTTTCTTTAGGTCCAAAAGGTGGAGGGCAATACAGTACCATCTTTGGTACAGCTCAACAGTGAACAAAAAGCTGCCCCTTTATCAGATGGTAATAATATCCAGTCATCAAGAAAGAAGTCGAACGGTCGCTCTTTATTAAGGAGGGTAAAGTCTTCCCAGAGTGAAAATGCGTCATCAAATGCTAAAAACGTATCTGAAAGCAGCGAGTCGGATGCTAGACCGGGCCCACGCAAGAGTAAACTTACGGAGAAACGTGGGACCCGTCAAAGGAATAGCAAACGTATATCTGATCATGTTCTGGTTGCAATAAAGAAGAGACTAAAGAAGGTGGATGCTTCTGATTCTGACTCTGTTTCAAGTGGAAGCCTTGGTTTAAGAGATTCGGGGGTTCGTTCAGGCTCACACAAAGAAAGTGAAGAAGCTACTTCATCTTCTCTAAAGGCTAGATCTCTGAGTGCCAGAAGGGGTAGGCGAAAAGACGCAGTCCCTAGTGGTGATAGATCTCTTCAGCCAGATGTTCCTGATTGTAAGGAGATTACTAGTGCCCAGGCTGTGATAAATGGTGATGAAAAATGTAAGAAAGAAGAGTTTGGGGATGAGAGCATTTGTAGACAAGAAGTGATTGAGTTCAAAAGTTGGAAAACTATAGAAAAATCTCTTTTTGAAAAAGGTCTGGAGATTTTTGGCAGGAACAGGTCAGTACCTTCACTTGTATTATCTGAGCTATTAGAAAGTTAGAGAAAACCTGTGCCTTTGATTCTGTTATAGGATATGGTCTTATTGGTCTCTTACAATTAGCAAAAGGAAACTGGTCAAAGGGGTTAAACGGACCGAAAGTTGAACAAAATATTTTTGATGCATCAATCCTTCTAATCACATGATTACCAAAAGTTGGGTTATTTTTGAAATATTGTATTCTTGTAATGATGTGTACCACACCGAGTATCTATAAACAAGTAACTTTTTTGGACATAAAGTACTCTGGTGAACCCAACTGGACAGATTTGGCCCCACTTATTTTTGAATCATTACCCAGCTTGATCATTTTGGCATTTTGCTACCTCTAAGTTTGTGTTTAAATAGTACGTGCTGTGTTATATGTTTGGTGTTACTGTAACTCTTGGCATTCTATACGGGTTCCCCTAATTTTGGACGTAGCTGATTGTGATGATGTCATCCAATCGTGTAGTATTTTTTTAGCATGATATTATATATAATTCTTAGTGTTTATAATGTGGGTTTTTTCATCATACAATCTGTTTGTAATGGTTTTCTTATTATTGCAGCTGTTTAATAGCTAGGAATCTTATGAATGGTATGAAGACATGTGCTGAGGTGTTTTATGCAATGAATAGCTCTGAGAATAAACTATCTTCTCAAGGGGGTGACAGCACAAATTTTCTAGGTGATGGATCCAGAATTGACAGTAACGGGAATACGGTTAGTGATGTCATGGTCTACTTGTGGCAATGATATTACTATTTAAAATATCTTATAATTTTTAATGGTTGTAAACCATTACACATCAGGGTACAACATTAAAAAGAAGATCCAGATTTTTACGCAGAAGAGGTAAAGTTCGTCGTCTAAAATATTCCTGGAAGTCTGCTGGATACCATTCAATGAGAAAACGTATATCTGATAAAAAAGAGCTGCCTTGTCGGCAATACAACCCATGTGGTTGTCAATCCGCCTGTGGAAAGGAGTGTTCTTGCTTTGTGAACGGGACTTGTTGTGAAAAGTACTGTGGGTAAGCCGGTGCTTTTTGTCTTTGCTTTGAACTTGCTTCCAGTTTCTATTGCTCTCCTTTTTAGCTTTTCATATTATCACTTCTATGTTGACTAGATGTCCGAAAACATGCAAAACTCGTTTTAGAGGATGCCATTGTGCTAAAAGCCAGTGCAGAAGTCGTCAATGCCCGTGCTTTGCTGCTGGTAGAGAATGTGATCCTGACGTATGCCGAAATTGCTGGATAGGGTAACATGTTTAGATCATTTTCTGTAGTTTATTATCATACATGTTATAAGTCGTATGAAATTTCTACTACCGCTAACAAATTTGGGGCTTTGTAAAACTCATATTTATAGTTGCAACCTGTTTATTTGGACTTGCAGATGTGGTGATGGCACTCTAGGGATTCCAGGTCAAAGAGGTGATAATTATGAATGCAGAAATATGAAGCTTCTTCTCAAACAACAACAACGGGTAATTGTGTTATTCTTCTCTCTACCCACAAAATAAGAAGATTTTAACATAAAAATGTGGTGGATTTGGATGCAGGTTTTACTAGGAAGGTCTGATGTCTCAGGATGGGGAGCTTTCTTAAAGGTAGTTGATAAAATAACTGGGAACCTATATTTGTGAATTTAAAACGAGTTACTTTTCCAGAATTTAAATTAGTTCATTTAACTTGATATATTCTAGTAGTAAGTTGTACAAAGTAAGCAAAATTGAGCCCAAGTAACACAATAAGGATTTTATTTCCCGAAGCACTACTTGTAGGTAATTTGCATAGCTTCTCAAGATACAACTGTTTAAAAATACTTAAAGGAAACACATAAGTTAAGTAACTAGTTAAGTATTTCAAATGAACCAAACCAACTCAAAGTGAAATTCTTTTATGTAACTATGAGAGTGCGTCACATGAAGATTCCAGTGAAAATGTGTGAAAAAATCTCTAGAAAGATGTTATGGAATAACCTCATTGTAGATGTAATGGTGGTTCTTCATGAAATCATTACATTGCTCGAAAGTTGCAACGTTTCATGAACAAGCTGCGTTATCACGACCCTTTATTAAGTACTTAGTTAATTAGTGAAAGATTGCAACTTTCCATGAAAGGTTGCGACTCTTTGTTGAATAGTTAGTTAATCTCACTTGATATAATAAAAGGTTACAACTTTTCATGATGAGTTGAGAAATGTTTCTTGATGCATATAAACTAATATCAATACATGGATTCCATCTTAATGTCGACCTAAACTTAACACTTGAAAAGTGAGTTTTTGGAAAAATCCTAATAATTCTAGCAATCTCTCACATGAGTGAGGAAATTGAAACATCACCAATGCAATACAATAATTCTCATTAAAATGTTTTACCTTAAGTAAACCTTTCATATAGAGTTGTGACATTTCATTAAAGTTTATAACTTATAATTTCAATTCTCATTAGATTCTTGTATGATTTTTCATACAAATATACCATGTTAATCTCCTCGACAATAAAAATGTTTTTAAAAATATCGCTATGTGGCTTATTATTGAATCAAAGTTAACACTTTAAGATAGTCCATTTTGGAAAAATCACAGTAGTTCTGACTGGAACCCATCAGGGCCATTGGTGTATTAATAACATTATTGTTTATATTAAGCAACTTATGTTTAGCTGATTGTTTTCAGAATAGTGTACCGAAACATGAATATCTGGGTGAGTACACCGGAGAATTAATTTCACATCGTGAAGCTGACAAGCGTGGAAAGATATATGATCGTGAAAATTCATCTTTCCTCTTTAACCTTAATGATCAAGTAATAAATGGACTTCTTTTCTTCTAATTGTTTGGTATTTTTCCTTTGGAAGCAAACATAACGGGCCAATATTATGTTTTCAATATGCAGTACGTTCTTGACGCTTATCGTAAAGGTGATAAGTTGAAGTTTGCTAACCATTCTCCGGTTCCAAACTGTTATGCAAAGGTATCTTCCTGGAAGCCCATTCTAACATATATATGAAAGCATTTTGTGAATGTATTAGGTCGAGTTTGGAATTATCCACCTTAAATACATTCTATAGTCATCCAAATGAGGCTTTTACATTTGGACTTAAGGATGTATAAGATCTGGCCCTTAGACGTTCTGTTCTGAACGCAATGTTTAGGCTCGTCCCTAGTCGTGATCCAATAAATCTGGTCTTTAAACTTGAAAAAGGACCTGATTTTGGGCCTGGTGGTCAACAAGTCACATTTTTTCATTATCTTCTTGTTTTATTGTTTAATTATATAATATTGAAGCCATATATTTGAATTATATTTACAGAATTAAATTTTTATGAAGAGACTTGTAACAATTGATTTTAACTCATAAAAAAGATTGAACGGTTTACAAGAATTTGGTATACTACGTCTGTATTACACTGAAAAAACACAATTAGCTACTGTGCCTTTAGGACCGTGCATTTGGGTTAGAGTAGGCACCAGTTTGATTGGATATGTTCATATGTGTAATGAACAACAAACAACAGGCTCAATCAGGCACCATTTGGTTTGCTTCACAAATTCTGTATAATTACTGATGTTTTATACAACAATTGTCTGGTCAGGTTATTATGGTAGCTGGAGATCACAGGGTAGGCATATTTGCTAAAGAAAGAATATGTGCTGGGGAAGAACTGTTCTACGACTACCGTTATGAACCAGATAGGGCTCCTGCGTGGGCAAAGAAGCCCGAGTCCTCTGGTTCAAAGAAAGATGACACGGCTCCTTCGAGCGGCCATGCAAAGAAGCTTGCTTGACTTGCAATATGCTTTTAATTAAACTCACCGACATTTCGGGCAATTCTTTACCATTTACAGGTAAAATTCCTTTTGTTGTGTTGTTCATTGGTGCATTAGACATTGCCATCATATCCACCCCATCGGGAGTGTTTGTTTCTATAGATGAGATTTATTGGCACCGAGATAGGAGAAAAGTTATGCGGAATTGGCTCTTGCACCACAATTTACCTGTAAGATGCATTTTGTTGTCATTGATTCGTTTTACAACCTTGTAATGGTTGGTCAGTCTTTACACAACTGAACATTCAATTTCTTAACAGCTTCTTCCAATTTCCACGTTGACCATTTTCATCTTTTTCAGCTTTATTGTGGCTGAAATTATTTTTAGGACAAATTAAGGTGATAAATTATATTTACTTAAGAAATCGATGGGAAGAATCTTCCACTACAAAATCTTAGTAAGAAAAATGGATAAACTTGTACGGCATCTGTGCTACTTTCTACTTTATTAAACCAACTTCACCAAACATATCGAATGACTTCCATAAGCAATAAGGACTCATATAAAGAACTAGACCCATGATTTTATTTATTTATTTATTATTATTATTATTTTTTGTGTGTGGAAATAGCTTATAGAGCGATTACAAAAGTTGAAATTTGGGCTTGGTTCGTTGGTTATGCTTACAGATTTGTTTCTCCTTGGCATTGCTTTTCTCATAGTCCATGAAGTCTTCACTGATCATGGTCTAGGTGCACTGTGCACATGCTGCTGCTGAAGATGACCATGGTCTTGAAGCCCATGTTGTTGTTGGCGTTATACAATGGGTTGACGGAAGTTTTTGGGACATTCAAAATATAACAGTGAGATAATATCATTGTGTATCTTTAATATATAAAACATTAATAAATTAACAATATAATACATTAAACAAAATGGTAAAATAACATAATGTCTCATTGTATTTTTTATATTTTCATTGTGTTATCTTGCACATATAAGTTTTAAAAAATAAATTGGTAAAATAACATCATTATGTTCGAATGTATAACACAATGATAGATAGTTAATTTATATAAACCATAAAAAACAGTGATAAAAATAACATATTATGTTATCTTTAACATTATAAGTTTTGAAAAATAGATTGATGAAGATATATCATTGTGTTTTAATTTTAAAACACAATTATAGATAACAAGTTTATATAAATAAAAACAATGATAAAAATAACATAAATGATCTAAAACGTAAAATATAATGATGGATATATATAACAAATAATGTGAAATATATAACACAATGAATTCGTATTTGACATAATAAACGTATAAGAAACAAATAGCTGACGTATTTGACAAATAATCAAAATATCATTCTCTTAAAATAATAGAATGACACGTATCAAACTCATAATTCTTTTTAAATCTTTTAGATTAAATACAATTTTTACTATAGTCATACCTTAATAATTAAGTCGCTACAAGGATAAAACCCAACCATATAGGCAAACCTTAGTCTACCATGTTAATTAGGGGTTGGCATGGTGCGGTTCGACGCAGTGAAGGTTATTTTCAAAACCAAAATTAACGACGCAGTTAATATTATTCTTATAACCGAAATCAAAACCGCTACTACGGTTAACCACACTTTGGTTAATCGTCGGTTATGAATTGATTATGATTAATACGGTTTATTAAGCAATATATTTAGCATGTGCTTTTAAATTGTAATTTTAACTAATAAAATTTTGCTTGGTCAAACTTAGACCAACTTAAATAGGAGTGTGCATTGTATATATGGTGCAAGCCATTGAAAATATATTAAATAACAAATTAATTAGGTTAATTCGTATAACAAAACCGAAACCAAACTGCAAAGTGCGGTTAATTGCTAATGCCTTAACCGAACCATCAGTTAATTGTTTGGTTCGGTTAGATCGGTTAATTTGGTCATGGTTCGGTTAAGTCGGTTATTTACTCACTCCTAACATTGATTATATTAACTAACTTTTGTCGGTTTCTAAATCAAATTATAGTCTGATAATTTAAAGTTTGAAAAAACTTAATACGGTCAACTAACAAGTTTTATTAAACTAATATAGTCAATTGTTAAGAATTTGTGCAAAGTTAATGCACTCAAATTAATATATCTTTAAAAATCAATAATAATAAAATTTTTACAATGCCATACACCTAAAAAATCAACCTAGAATCCACAATAAATAATAAAATTATTCTTTTTACTGAACTAAACAAGGAACCCCTATGTTTTGTTTAAGTAAAAACTCACCCGAAGCTTTAGTTTTAAAAGAAGTACCCTCTGTTATTTTTGATTATTTTTTGTTAGTGTTATGATTTTATTATTTATTTATCTTCACTTTTGTCAAAATTAAAAGTTTAAATTTAGGAAATAGTATATAAAAAATAAAAAAAGCATCTTCTACATTGTAAAAATGAAGAATATGTTCCTACATTTCCTAACGGCCATTGTACATCAGAATTTCAATTACTATTAGTATATGAGGATTTATACCTTATGAAGTCATCTGCAGGCTAACCATAAGTTTAGTTTTACAAACCTAACCATTTAATTATTTATATTTAAAGTATTTCTTAAAATATTCAAGAATATATTTTAAAAAGTTATATTAAATAATTTTCATTATTGAACTTGTGTTAAAAGAGGTTGGATATAATGTGAATGTTACAAGTAAATTGTTGGTTGTATTTACTTAGTGCTTTTCATGATACATTATTAGAAGTCATTCAGAGGTCTATAGTATTTTCATTACTTTTAAATTCAAACACGCGAGTTTTGTCAAACCACAATACTAATTTAAAGTGAAATAAATTTTTTAAAAACAATCACTCACATGCCCGATTATTATTTTATTTTAATGACAACAATTTCTAATCTAACTCATATTAATATATGACTTTATTTAAAGAGTTTCTAACAATCACAACAATTTCTAACAATATAAATAATTGAATTAAATTAAATAATTTGAAATTCATTGTTTGTCTTTCTCTCATATTTATCTTTATATAATAATAATTCTACCAATTATTACTCCTCTTCCTCCCAATTTTGACTTTCTAAGATAAAAAACCATCTGCTCCCTGATTAATAATGCTGGACACGAGTCCACCGTCATCATTTACGTTTCACTCCACACGCTGCGTGTGAACGCACCACATATAGTGTGACTTCATTACGTAAGACTTTTAATAATGTTAGTGTGACCACATATCATGTGCTCCCTGATTAATAATGTTAAGACACTTTTTTTTTTTAGCACGTAGGTCATAACAAGAGTCAGCTATATACTTAGTCTGGTTATACCATTTAAACCAATATATTATTAGTTGAATCAATTAAACAGATGAACCACACAGATCATAGGGGGTGTTTGGGATTGCTTATCAAAACAACTTATTGACTTATTAACTTTTAAAAAGTTAAAAAGTTATTTTATAGTGTTTAGCAATATGATGATTGTAAGGGAAATAAGTTAGTTAGTCCATACTAACTTATTAACTTATTAGAAAAGTTAACAAGATAATAATTTGTTTGAAAAACTTATCCAAACACCCATATAATAATAAAATCTAAGTTTTTGTATGTTTTCTTCAACCTCTCATTTACTCATCAATCCATAAATTTAACTCTTTATCTATTTTATTAACCTTCATATATTACGTTTTATCATTGTTTTTTTCGATCCTTAAAATAATTCAACTAATTTCATTAGTACTACCAGTAGACTGATAAGGAAACTTTTTCGACAAGAGATGAAACATTCGTTTGACGCAAGAAGTGAAGAAACAAGTAATCGAGATTGAAGGGTAGAAACATCATAACCATTAACTAACTTTACCTTCTGTCATACCTTTGTCTCGTTTCTGAATTCGAATACTAAAGAAGAAAGGTAATATTCATTGCTTTTCCTTTAACCCCCACTCATCTTCTCCACCATCTATTTTGGGGGTTTGCAGAGCTCCAGAGCATGAAGAAATCATTGCTTGCAAATGACTATCTTCTTCTTCTTCTTCTGTTCATCTCAGCTACCTTCTTCCTCACCTCCTCCGCTTGCTCCAATGGCGATTGTCAGGTTTCTCACTTCCCCATTTCTCTAAACTCATGTTACTGATTGCTTTTTTGAATAGATTCGTGTAGATCTGTTTGATTTCGATTCCATTTTACTCAAATTGTTGATTGAACTGATTGCGAAATCTGAACAGATGCTACAATCGTGCTCTGCTGCCACTGATTGTGCACCTGGTCTGTATTGCGGTAATTGCCCTCAATTGGGGAAAACTCAGCCCTTCTGTACTAGAGGTCAAGCTATTATACCTACCGCCATTGTAAGTACCTCCATTAGGACCACAATCGTTCTAATTTTCACATTATTATGTAGAAATTGGACTAATGACGGTGATTAGTTATTTTGTTTGATGAGAGTTGAGATTCTAACTTTGAATTCATTGTGTTTGGTGATTAATGGAGGTTAGATCAATGGGTTGCCTTTCAACAAGTACACATGGCTTGTAACACATAATGCGTTTTCGATTGTGGATGCTCCGCTGTTGACTGGTCCTCAGAGGATCACATTTTACAATCAAGAAGATTCTGTCACCAACCAGTTGAGAGTATGTTCATTTGTTTTCTGTATGTGTATAAACATCCTTATCTCCAATTTGTAATTAAATAAATTTGTTTTGTTCTATATGTTTCAATGGGTGCTAGAATGGAGTAAGAGGATTGATGTTGGATATGTACGACTTTGAGAACGATATCTGGCTTTGTCACTCATTTCATGGCCAGTGTTACAACATCACCGCGTTTGTAATCATCTTTCTCCTGTTATATCTATATTTTTCTTTCATATAACCCTTACTAGTATATAAACTTTGTGGTCATATATGTAACATGTGGACCTTAAAAATCAAAAATTCACAATGTGCTTAATATGTGTGTATTTTTTGCTTAGCAACCTGCAATTAATGCATTGAGGGAAGTGGAAGCATTCTTGAGTTCTAATCCAACTGAGATTGTGACAATTATAATCGAGGATTATGTGCATACGCCTAAAGGATTGACCAACTTATTTGTTGCTGCTGGTTTGGATAAGTTCTGGTTTCCAGTTTCCAAGATGCCTAAAAAGGGAGAGGATTGGCCAACTGTGACCGATATGGCACAAGATAATCATAGGTTATTGGTTTTCACTTCTGATTCTTCAAAGGAAGCTACCGAAGGCATTGCTTATCAATGGAGATACATGGTGGAAAATGCGCGTAAGTTTAACAAGCATTACTTACCGACTAGTTTCTGTAAATGTGACAAATTATGACCCATTTACCTTCAAATAAGTTGAGTTGGGTTGGGTTGTATTTCATCTCTTACCTGTCAAATTTTAAAGCTTAGCTTAAGAATAAACAAGTCAAACGGGTCGTTTGTACGAATGCACAGATAAGATCGTTTGTATTTTTTTAATCCTGAAATATAAATGTGATGATGTTTCAGCTGGGGATCCTGGAATACAACAAGGATCATGCCCAAACAGAAAAGAATCAAAACCGCTTACTTCAAAAACTGCATCTCTTTTCCTTCAAAACTACTTTCCAACCATGGCGGTACAAGCTGAAGCTTGCAAAGATAATTCAGCTCCATTGATGGATATGGTTGCCACCTGTTACAAGGCAGCTGGGAATACAATGCCCAACTTCTTAGCTGTCAACTTCTATATGGTATTCAATATTCATACTTCCCTTTGAAATACAACGGTAAAGTGGTAAATTGCTCATACGGTATGCTAACTTATGAGTGCTACAGAGAAGCGATGGAGGAGGTGTCTTTGATGCTTTGGATAGAATGAACGGCCAGACGTTATGTGGGTGTGCTTCAGTCGCTTCTTGCCAGGTTTGTCGTCAACTTATTCACTTAATAAAAAATCTAGAAATTCAATTATTCTAAATTGTTTCGATTTATGCAGGCCGGAGCACCTTTCGGAACTTGCAAAAACAACATGGTTTCTAATTCCACTGCACCAACAGGTCCTTCAGGAAGTTTTTCAGGAACTGTACAACTGACAGGATCTGCCTCGCAAATAGATCTTACAAGTCTCTTAGTCATGTATGGATTATATTTTTTTATTGATATGGTTGGTTTGCTATTTTAAATAGATAATATATATTCGAAGATTTACGAGTGACTTCACTGAGGCTTGGCTATTGTAAGTTATATATCAAGTTATATTTAAAATAGTTAAACTTCATGCTTAGTTTAGCATGTTAATTGTTAAATATGTCATATTACGCCTTATGAAATGAGTTGAAACAAAAGTTTGTGTTTAGCATATTTAGTAACATGCACAAGTCAATATATTTTCAATTCCATTCAAAACTTTCAAGAACCCTAACCAAAAAGATTTACATCCAAGCAATATCAGTACATTAATCTATGGTTCTATGAATTTTAGTGATAGACATTAAATTCTAGTTAAACCTGCAACAATGAATCTACTAACCAGCAAGAACAGCTACAGGGTTGTAACTTCAGTTGCTTTATGTTCTAGCTCGTTTTGATTGTGTTTGCCTCGTCATCCAATCAACACATTCCTCAACGGTTCCAGACGGATAAGCGAGCTGCCATTGTAGCAGTTTCCTCTGCCATTCACTAACAACTGGACCTCCTTTCTCAAGTTCCAAAATCTTTATTATATCCTTACCATTAATCAAAGGTTTAATTTCCCACACTTTCTCCAAACCTAACTTCAAGATTTCTTGCTCAACCGCCTTATACACTTGTCTTCTTTTATCTAATTTCCCCTCAATACCCTCAACAGAGGAATCACTGTTATGTAAAAGAGTAGAAAGCATTAATGCAGCCCTCCAGAAATCTTTTATTTCCCTAAGAAGCAAACCCAACAAGATTCTTAATCTCAATGACAAATGAACATCTATAACATCTGTTTCCCAATTGATTTCACCAATTTGCAAATCCTTATTGCCCAACACGAAAGGGATCAAAGAGAAAAACTTCTCAACTGCGTTATGCAGCCTCATGACATCATCAGCATCACTAGCTTTCAACTTAAGGGAATTTCTAAAGATATAGTTCCCAACAGGTACTGTTTTCTTTTTGTTATCTATGTAAACAGTTTTCCTAAGTGGAATGAACAAGGATGCATACAGACACAGCCTTCTTTGTTCATCACTAAAAGTACATCCCACTTCATGCATGTGTCTCCATGCAGCATCCATATATCCAACACAAGCCTTATCGTGTTCTTTTGAGATCAATGGCTCACAATTTTCGGGTGGTGTGAACACAACCCAAAATAACCCTAACTCAGATATACAAGCCATTGCTTTAGCCGGTTGATTCCCACTTACCATAAGATCAATCTCATGACCAATACGTTCTCTGCTAATTTTATAAGCAATTGCAGATTTCAGATCAGTGTCTGCAGCTGCAATCTTCAATTCTTCCACCATTTCAAACTCAAACCTAGCACTAAAACGAATTGCTCGTAGAACTCTTAGCGGATCATCCAAGAACGTCTCTTTTGGTGGTAAGGGTGTCACAATTTTTCCAGATTTTAAATCACTTAACCCTCTCCCTGTAAAATCTTCAACTGAGAATGTATTGATACTGTAAAACAAGCTATTAATGGTCAAATCTCTTCGATAAGCATCCTGCTCTGCGGAACCAAATTGCATGGTCGGAATTCTGCTGTTTTCAGCATAATCTTCAGATCTTAAGTTCACAAAATCAATCCAAACATCAAAAAGGCGCATCTTTGCTGTTTCCAAATGCTTGGATTGATCTGGATTGCTTTGAATAACAGCAACTCCTTGTGTTTCTTCTCCTGTGGATGTCAAATACTCGTTTACTTTTTCACAAAACTCTCTCCCCGACAAATTATCAAGAGCAATATCAATATCATAGCACTCTTTCCCTAAAAGCTTGTCACGGACCCACCCACCAGCAACACGAAGCTTGGTTTCAAGATTAAAATGATGAAGAACTTCAAGCAAAAGATCAAATATCTGTTTTTCTTTATCAGTTGGATCGATGTTTTCCTTCACAACAATAGGTCTCCTTGCTGATAAAGTTCCATTCGTCTTCGACATCGCTCTGTAACACCAGTGCAAGAGAAAGAGTCTGTTGTTTAATTTAACGGTGGTTTTAAGCACAGGAACAAGGGACTTCCCTCCAAAAGTAGTAGTAAAAGATGATCCCTTAAACACCACAAAATGTGTTATTTTCCACTAATCTTAGCCATACCAACAGAAAAATTGGCTGCAAATATATATTGGGGATAAAACTATCACCATAAAAGTAATACACAAAGAATTTCAAAAATACTACTTCAAGCTAAAATTTTAATGTATATATTACATAAACTAGCAGAATGTTCCTTTAAGCTTGCCTTCTGTATTAGGGTTTATGCAAAATTTTCATTGGTCATATAGGGGTTTAACGAAATAAAATGAATAACCAAGTAATCTGCATTATGTTGCTGTGATGAAGATTATACGGAAATACAAGTAATATAGCAAGACATTGATCATCGAATATCAACAAAATTCGACAAGAATATTCTATAGAACGAAGCCCTAATTGTGCAAAAACTGAGTGATATTTAGCAGCAAGAAAATTGAATCGAATACAACCTACCAATATTATCTGTAACCTACGAATATGCATACGAAGAAACAGAGCACCTATAATCACCAACTGCAACCAGTATGCGAGATGAAGAAAATGAAATGATAGTTCGTGGAGAGCATACGACGGTTAGTAATTTTTTTTATAGAAAATGTTTTAATTTAATCGTTAATACATATTTTTCTTAATCAAGTTATCATCAAATTTTCTTATATCAATAATGTAGAAGAAGATTGTGACGCCCTAAACCCGGCAGGGCACCGGAGGCACGTCACATAGTTGGATTAACATTTTTTAAATACAAATCAGAGTCTTTGTCATACAGCGGAAGACTAAACATAATTATATGTCAACCCAACTTTACAAAAACATTTTTTTTACATATAATAGTATTTGTTTATACATATCCTTTTTACACTATTAACATGTCCTACACCCTATGTCATCAGCTACTCCGGGATAGCATACTTATTTAGCTCATACTTGCTTTCCTCTATTATTAGAGGTTTCTTCCTTACCTAGCACACATACAATCATACTCAAAACATCAGATAAACTGGTGAGTTCTAACTTTTATTAAAACATTAACAACATCATATCACATATAAAATCTGGTTCATATTGGTAATACAATGAAATCATTTTCACTTTTCACTTTACTTTGTCCCACCGGACGTCAGTTTCCCACCAGAAACTGTATCTCTCATCCAGTAGGATGTCAATTTAATCATCTAGGGTCGTCACCACAAGATG
>BJCN01128197.1:0-10401 GCA_018326445.1 Flaveria brownii
GCTAGGAATCCAGCGGACATGTTCACCAAATGTGTAACGTTGGATAAGCTGAAGCTGTGCGTGGCTTCAGCTGGTCTCCAGGAATAATGTTGAGGAGACCGGGTAACTGGAGGAGCATTGAAGATACTAGAGTTTTCTTACAGAGATACAAATGCACAGTTGAAGCACAGGTGAAGATTGTTCCGTGGCTTCAAGTGGGAGATTGTTGAGTGGTTGAAGCCACTAAACTAGTAGTGGCAAACATTGTTGAGTAGTGGTTTACAACTCTTCCACTATTGATGGTTCAAAATCAATGTTGTGCCATATAAATAGGTCTCTTGTATTTGTATCAAATCATCCCTCATAAGCATCTCAATAAACATTCACCAGTTACCCAGTGGATGTAGGTCAGTTTAGACCGAACCACTTAAATTCTTGTGTGCTCGTGTGTGTTCTTACTTACTGATATCCTAACATGACCCTCTGTCGTCAATTTCTTGTGTGATTTGACCGTCTGATTAGTAGCAAATGTAAAAGAATTATATTACGACACTGCTCCAAAATTTAATTTCTATTTCCCTGCATGCTTAGTATTAAAATTGTGATTAGGTTAAAGCAATGATGAAAAATGGAACAGAAAACCAAACTGTCACACAGTGATATAGATTCTGATATTAAATAAAAACTTATAACTAACATATTGTAGACAAATCATATCCTCATGAAAATTTTATACCTTAATGAACCATCTGCTGTAAAAAATATAGTGCAGATAAATAAAAAAAGTTGATAACCATTGATTTTAAAGGAACAAATATACCAAGATTTATAAGTTCAGTTATCTATCAACCTGAAAAAGAGTTCTCATCCACCATGGCTGGTTTGTATGCAGGTCCAAGAAACCGAATAACTCGCATTTCATAAAGCAACTTCAAGAATGTGAATTCAGGGTGCTCTTTGTTTCATTTAGTTCCTCAATATGTACAAAGAATGGTTCTTGGTTAATGACATGGGTCGTAGTTAGTATCATGCTAACGGTAGGTGTTAGAGAATCCGACAACTATTCCTTCACATTGTTGGTGAACTTACTACTGAACTGCCCGACTTTTAAACTGCTATATCTCACGTATTTTGGCAAGAAGAGAGAAGTAATTGTTTTCGCCAGAGATTGAGCAGTGAACTTTGCGTACTTGCTGGCGCTTGAATATTGTCCAACAAGTGGCTGGTAATTCTGCATATGGCATATTGTAAACAGGACAATTGCTTGAATAATAAGTTGCAATGTTTTCTCTCTTAAATCTTTATCCATAAGAACCCGATTGGAGGGCTGTTTGTAAATGTTGTCAAATGCTCCGTTGTAAGCTTTCAGCCTCTTTTTCACAATGTCGCGTGCAGTGGCACGCTCTCCAGAGAACAAAATCAAGCCTTCCCGGCTTAAGTAAGGAGTTGAGGTTGGAATAATGTTCTATGTTCTTGGTGGCTTTTTAGCCATTGATCGCCTAATAAAGCGCCTATCTTTATGCTCTTTAATTCTTGTAAAGATGCCAATGATTGTTCATCAAGAAAACACACGAAAGGAGGGTATTGTAATAAGCTTTAAACCATGAGTCAAGATTCAATTAGGTTGAATCAAACTAAGAAGCTAGTCATGAAGAAGATTTTCTTTTAAACTTTTCATATTTCAAACTTCTTTCAATGGCTAAAACTTGGTTCGACATTTGGCTTATAATCAATTCCTATGAACCTATTAGAGTACTCGGTGATGAAACTTGCAAGTCTTCGAACACTGCCATTGGGTGGCAGTTGACTTGCCAGATCTGCGATCACCCTGTCTGACTCGACCCGTCCATTTTGCTGAGGCTTAACATTGATAATTATTGTAGGAGGAAGATGGTATAAAAAATTTCTATACGTATATAGGTTTTTGTTTAGTTGTGTATCAATTATCATCACCAAATCACCATAGATCAGAAAATGTTCATATCAAATAGAATTAGAGATATTGGAAATCGATTACTGATAATTAGAATGTTAGATGGTACATTACTACATTATGCCGAAACATATTCTTCTTTTGTAAAGAATATGTTTTTTACCATAAACAGATAGATTTTCATCATGTCATTAATAAACCGCAAAACATAATCAAAACAAGATGAATATTTCACTCTATCATCGTTATATACAGTATACCATACAACGTACACAAATCATAACATCCGTTTACGCAGTCAGTTTTCGCCTTTGGAAAACAAACACCGAGCCTCGAGAGCCCTTCCCTAACCTTAACTTCTCGTCAATATATGTAATCTCGAGCTGCACCTCACTCTCGCTACCGAACTGAAACTCTACTGATCCTAGCTTAAGTTGTGGTGGCTCAAACTCCACCTTAATCCACTTTTCATCTAGAACTATCAATTTTCCTACACATAGGAAAAGAACAGGAAAACTAGACGTGAATATGTCAAATAATTTAAAAATCTAACTCGAACATAAGAAACTTAAGATACAGTGTTCAGTTAACATAGGCTCAAGCTAGTGATTATATTCCTACGGAAGTAGTTTAAGCCTGGCAAGCGTGCGGGTCAGGGTGGGTAACAGGTCGAATCAGGTTTTGATCATAATGGAATCTGGTCGTTTTAGGAAAAAAGAAAAACGATTTCAAAAAAGGTTGGCCCACTGTGTTTGTTTTTATGTCGGGTAGCAGCAGTGAAGGTGACCCATTTGAGGACTTGTTTTAAGTTAGCTAGTGTCATATGAGTGACCCATTTTGACCCATTTGAAATATCCCTTATGACCTAAACTAACCCAATTGGTTATGCTAATTGCTCGAATTGAGTGTATGGGTTTGTTTTGCCAGATGTAAAAACAGATTTATGATAATTCTTTTATTTTAAAGATGGAGACATACCCTTCAAGGAGACTTGACCATCAAGGAAACCAAGGGAAGAGAAAGACACTTTGTTTCTCACAATATCAGGAGCTTCAACAACCTGAATCATTTCATTTGTTTTGAAAATAAGGCGTCCGAATCCACTCCTGAAACCACCTCCAGGTGATGTAGGATTTGAACAATACACCACATCCCATTCTGTACACAAATTCATCAACAGGTGAAGATATCAGAAGAAGAATAAACTACTAAGAACAAAAGCTGTTGTTACATAGTAAGAACGCTACACCCATGGCTACAATCATGTAATTTATTCTTCTTCGTATTTGATTACTCGAATAAACAGAAAATTAAAAACAGATACAACAATAACAGTGTACCTCCAAAGATCAGAGGGCATGTTACAGGAGAATCTATACAATATTTACTCAATTCACTGGTTAATTCAGCTACTTGCAGGTGTTGTTCCTTTGTCAGAGTAACTCCACGATCCGTTTGCACGACCTAATTTAGTATATACATACAATAAAGTTCATTATGTCATCCTTAGACAACTAAAGAAAATAATCCACATCAATGATCTAGGTTTCCAAATGTATCATCATTTTGAGCAAGAAAACCTTTAGGAGCTCAAGGATCATTGCAGAAATGCGAATGTAAGCATATGAAATCTGTTGATCCTGGAAGATTGTTTACTCTATTCAGGTTTGTGGACTTTGAATCTGACTCACAGCAACTAGAACTCCGATCAAATTAAGTTTCGAGCAAATTGAACAAACATCGAGTTTTATCATAAGTTTCAATTCAATTCAGCTTAAATGTGGCAACTAGAAATCCGATCAAGTCAAGTTTCGAGTAAATTGAACAAACTCGTCGAGTTTTATCATATGATTCAATTCAGCTCGAAAATCACAAAAATACTAACTAGAACTCCGATCAAGTCAAGTTTCGAGTAAATTCAACAATTCGCTGAGTTTTATCATAAGTTCAGATTCAATTCAGCTCGAAAATCGCAAAAAACTAACTAGGAACAAACTCATCGAGTTTTTTCATAAGGTTCAGATTCAATTCAGTTCAAAAACCACAACAAACTCACTATTCAATCACAATAACCTAAAAAACATACGTATACATGTATAATCGCTGAAATGCTAAGATATAACTGAATTCACAACGAAAATGAGATAAAACCTTGGAGAAAATGGAAGCCGCAAGTTCATCCGGCCGACGCTGCGACGGAGAGGACGACGACACCTCCTGCGCCGGAAATGAGATCGAAGCACCAACAACAGTTCGTCTGGCTCTGCAATTGCGACGTTGAAGACGACAAACACTGTGATATTGTCGTCTAGGGTTTAGTTGTAGTGAATTTGGTCGAGTAACAACAGGTAGTTCAGTGTTGATAGATGAGAAGGTTACCACTGAGAATGCAGAAGAAGCCATTGATGAATGATGATGCAGAAAGAGATTGTGGTGTGAAGATATGGTGATGAATGATGATGGTGGTGGTGAGCTAATGGTTGATTATCAGATATTAGCCAATTAGAGGCTACAATGCTGCCATGTCATAGCTTGATGGAAAATTTTTATTTGGACCCACATGTTAAACAAACACACATAACTAGAGGCGTTTATGATCGATTTTCGTGGTTTTTAGGTCAAACCGCTAAAAAACAAAACCGAAATGAACTGTTATTACCGGTTTGGTCTCACGGTTTGGACACTCATATAGAGTACTCTTACGCAGTTTAATTAACGAGAGAAAAGACAGGAAACACTTTTTTTTTCCTTTCTTTTATTTTCTCCTCTTCTCTTCACTTCTTTCCTTTCCTTTCCTTTCTCTCCATTTCTTTTCATTTCGGAAGGATTGATTTTAGTCTTCACTTTCCTTTCATTTCCTTTCATTTTCTCCTTAAGTAAACTCGGGAACATAAATTTCTAACAATCCTTTCATTTCTTCCATTAAAAAAACTCTGAAATATAACTATTTTTTCTTTCTTTCCACTTCCTTTCTTTTTTCTCCTTAAATGAGACTCGGGAAACACACCTGGTTTGATTTTATGTGGATGCATGTATAGTACTAAAAAGGATGATTATGATGTATACTGATGTCATACTTTTTTTTTTTTGATAAAATGGTATCATTCAATGTTGGATATATGATACCACTTTAGATAAGTATGACCTAACTGTATAACACAAAAGATTTTATCAACATCCATGTTAAGTGAACGTCTATCCCCTGGCAAAAAGAAAAAAAAACAATACTTTAGCATGATGTGACGTGTTTAATACAAAAAGCTTCACTTTGGTAAAAAGAAATTTATGTTTTTTTATATATGTTTTTAATAATAAAAAAATATAGGATGTATCTGAGTTGTGTTCTATATAAGCGTCTTGTTCTTGAGATAGAAATAAAATTTGTCTCCATTTCGTCCTTTCTGGAGTCTTTGAATAAGTTGGGATTTTGTTGAGTTTGTAATTATCACTTCTATGCAATGTTGTTGAGACCGGATCGAGTCGGCCGGTCCGACTGGGAATCGGACATGTGGCCGAACCGGTTCGACGTCGGATCCGGTTCGACCGGTCCAACCGAGAATCGGACATGTGGCCGAACCGGTTCGATGTCCGATCCGGTTATGAAAACATTGCTTCTAAGTTGAATTTTGCAGGTTCAAAGGCCTGAAAATTGAAAATGAGTCAACAAGTATAATCTACATGTTAAGGGCTGATGAGTTTCACTGCAACATTTATTCCCAATTCAAATTCATTAAAAATCAAAGAAACTACATGATGTAAGTTACATAATCTTACAAATTACAACTCTTCTTAACAATAATCTACTAATCTACACACAATCAGATGGATTAGTTCAAATACAAACACATAAACCCTAGCCTAAAACCAGCAAACTAGACTACAAACAACACAACAATGTAAACCCTAGAGTGTAAAGTCTCATTAATTTTCAGTAAACCCTAAAAGTCATCATTTGCCCCGGGCCCTACCTCGTCTAGTGTTGTATCTTCTGCTTCTTGTCACTGGTCGTTTTACAGACGGCCTAACGCCCGCTCTAGTAGAAGCGGGTTTGGTAGAAGTCGGGTCACTGGTGTTGGAGCTGCCCTGAGAAATATCAATGACATCAGCTACTTCTGCATATTCAGTGGTTGTTAGATCATGATTTCCTTCTGCAGGATTGGCTTCGTCTTCCGTTTTGTCATCTTTAACATCTTTTTCCTCTGCAGCCTGAAAAAGCGCAATAAAGATGAAAGGTTTTTAGTGATCAATAAATCATCCTTTAATTGTAACCAATGTTTGTTTTGGGATAATATCATGTAAGTTGAAATAGTCACCCAGATGAGGGAAATATTGTGTTATATAAATGTGAAAAATGAGACAGTTGGGTACTTGGGTGACGGGTCACAATGGATAATTTTGAATACCACTCACCTACCTGCCAACATTTTCCATCTGTTTTTTTTTTGTATTTTGTAAATAACTAATGTTTTATAAACTAAGAACTAAAACAATATATAATTTTTTGTTGATAACCCGATTTAAGGTTGAAAACATTTGAATAACACTTTGGGTGACTTTCAACCTAGAGAAGAAATACAACCCAAATCATCCTATTTTCAAGTAAGATGCCAGAATTGACATATTGAAAATCTATGTGAAATTGTTTTTCATATTAAAGAACTAGCAACATTGGTTACCTGATTTTGCTCCTCGATTGTTGGAAGAGATGACAAGGTTTGAGTTGGTGCATCATCTGGAGTGTTCTTCATATCTGAAGATCAAATAATAAAGAGTAGACAATCAAGAATACTGAAAAGCAAAACTATATATACATAAATACATACATACATATGTATTAAAAAAAGGACATTATACATACATATGTATTAAAAAAGGACATTCATTATAGAAACAATCTAAGTAGAAAACTACGAGGGCGATTATGTAACCGCATGACCACCCATCTTTCTCTCTCCCACTACATCTAATCAACATTGCGTACAAGTGCTTATTGTGGTTCTCACGCTTCTCTACTTATAATTGGTTCAATATTATACTTGTCACATATCTCTATACCCTTCATCCAAAACAACCACAACTTCTCTTTTATTGACAAAGTTTTCATTAAAAGTTGCAACTCTACATAATTAATAATTACAAGTTGCAACTCTACCTACACATTATAATTCCTATACCAAGATGTTTTACATTTGACTAACGAGAAAAGATTTAGTGCGCTATGCATGCTTTTATACATTGCTTTATTTCGGACAAAAGGGGTAGAGAAAGTAGAATCATCTAGAAACATAAGGCAAAAACCAACCATTTGGAGCCAAGTTGACAGTTTCATCCCCAGGCTTCAGTGCTGCTAAAGAGATTGACTCGTTTGGTTTCATAAGCTCCATGGCCTTGGAATGCAACCGTTGCATTTCTTGCTGAATCTTCCATGATCCACCAGAATAATCCCTCTGTGGCATCAAAGTGTACTCAAAAGATGGATAAGAAATTCAGAGCAAATTACTAAAATATACAAACTCAAATCAAACACATAATAGTTAGATTAGTATAATCTCAAATCAGATAAAGAGAAGATGTAACGCAATACTTACATTCTCAGTCATAAGAGATTGGGAACCACGAATGCTATTGTCCAAGTCCGACTTTGAACTTGTACCAGCCATGTTTTCTGATATCACTTTTCTTGCTTCCATGATGGCTTTGTTGCTAATATCTAGATTGTCTGTGTGTAATTAACAGAATACAGCATCACTACACAATTTTGAGAAACAAAGACATGATCAAATTAGAGATGTTCCTGCTAAAAATCTTACTTGGTGCAGCGTCTATTCCCTCTCCCATGGTATAATCTACAACCCGTGAATTGATAATCTCTATTAGTCTTTCACCCTCTTCCCTGTTAAAATTGTAAAGCATATATATAACTATATAAGTACAGCTGGAAAGCGTGTGTGTTAGTGTGTCAAGATGCATCTATCTAATAATACGGGGTATCGAAAGATGACCAAAGAGAACTAAATTTGGTGAAAATAAATGACAAAAACTGAAACTAAATTTAGCATGAACCACAAAATGTTATAGATAAAGAATGTTACCTTGAAAAGCGTTCCAGCATAATTAGTTGTTCAATTAGATACATAATTTCACTTTTCCCAGATGAACTGCCTTTATTCTGGTGAAATAAAAATACATATTACTTGAGATGATTGCATTCAAATATCAAATGCTAAAACAAAGAACTAATGCATTATATAGCATCATGTATTAAAAATAGTGCGCGAATGCAAGTAATGATCATAAAGGTATAATTATGTTGCATGTATCCCAGGAGTTTAACTATTAAGTAGCGGCATAAAGCTAGTGTTCCATGCTTCCTACCGGTTTTAATTGATTATTAGGAATAGAAAAAGGGATAATGTATGTGGAGTCCACAAAAGCAATCAAGTTCTCTTTATCAAGTCAGCCATATATTAAAACTGCTTTACAGGCTGCACAAGTATGTGTCATTCATAACTTCATACCAATTTTAGCCAAAAACAAGCCGTTATGATGAAAATGCCCTTAAAATCTAGAGAAGACAAAAAAAGATCTTTGATGAGATGTCAACATATTACAGGTTAAAATTGTTGGTATAAACGAAACAAGATACCAACTTGCTTGACCTTTGAAGGTTTATAATATACAAGTGACTTAATTAAAAAGGTCTAATACTTGGGTGGCCTCCACATACAATATCCCAAAAAAATACAAACATATAAGGTTAGCTAATGATTATAATGAAAAAAAAGTCTAATACTTGGGTGGCCTCCACATATATACAATATATAGAAAAATAAAAGGTTAGCTAATGATTATGATCATAACCATGCATCAAATTAGATATAAAATCTAAGAAACTACGAAATTACCTGATTCAGCTCAGCACCATTATCAAGAAGGTTTTCGTCACGTACATAATCGTCTTCGTCTTCTACACCAACTTCTGTGAAACCAAAACCAAAATTTTCATAATCAAGTCAATAAACAAGTAACCTTGAAAAACAGAACCACAAGCAACCAACCAACACAAATTAAAGTTTTTATATTACAAACAACAATCTGAAACAGTTGTCTTTTACCATGTATACTTTTGGGTCCAATCCAATAATTTCTTCAACAAATATTCAAATATTTGACTTAAATGTGTACCAAGTCAACAATCAATTTTAAATCATTTTTCTTGTATCAACAGTAATCCAACTCCAAAAATGCATAACCCACACTCAAAAATTAAACCCATAATCACAGAAAAATTCACAAGGACCCTTTTTCCACTTTCATATCCACAATTCAATTTCTCCATTTCCTCTCCAAAACATGTAATTTCAAATTCCTTAACAAACCCTAATCCCCAAATCCCCCTTTCCACAAAATCAAAATCCAAAACACACAAAGATCTAAACTTTAACCCACATATCACTAATTCCATCCAACCTCAATCAACACACGAACTTTCACATCAAACAACCTTTAATTTTAAACAAATCACAAAACCTGAATCAGAATCACCATCCGAAGAAGACGAACGCGACCCCCAACTTTTGGGTTTCCAAATCGACGAAAGAAGTTTAGTGGCACCACCAGCGACAAATTTAGCAGGGTAAAGAAGCCCATTACGCCAATTGGAGTTTTCAGGTTGCATAGGGGTAGTGGGTCGGTCGTATGGAGTTTTTCTTGAGGCAATTGTTCTCCGTTTCAAGATTTTGCCGCCGGATCTGCCGTCGCCGCCGTCTGCGGCGGCCGGAGAAGTGGAATCCATGGTGGTTGGTGGGTTTTTTGGGCGGAGACGGTGGCGGAAGTGTGGGGAAATCGAAGGGGAGAATCGGTGCGTTGGTGGTTATCGGGAGTTGATAGAAAATGGTTTTATTTGTTAAATGGTTTCTAGAACATATGATATGGGGTTACATTAAAGTACATGGATTCTGTATGATGTGTATATCTAAGTTATTGTTTTTTTTAAAGGCGTTTAAAATTATTATTAGAGTAAATTATTATTTACATCTTTGACGTTTTTTTATTTTAACCATTTGTATTTCTATAGTTTCAAAGTCTTGATTCGGTACCTAACGTTTTAATTTTGTTCCCGTTTGAATTTAAATGACTAACTTCGTTAAATTGTTCAGTTAACTTTGTGTGAAATGATAAAATTGCCCTTAATAATAAAAAATTGAGTAAATTCATTTGTTGGACCACCCATCTTATCTGACACCAAACACATACACGCACTCTCACTCTCATCTCTTCATACCCACCACCATAAACACCTCCGCCACCCATCACCCAAATTATTATGATCCTAGCCCTGAAAACACCCAAATTATTATGATCAAAACAACATTAACAATGTAGATAAACATCAAACGCGACGAAGTAGGGCGATTGGCATCGAATTTGTTATTTGTACCTGTGGAGATCCCACAGCTGAGGACACAAACTTTATCAAGAGGGGCAAG
>BJCN01128210.1:0-12616 GCA_018326445.1 Flaveria brownii
GCAAAATACAACAAATTGACCATCTAATCTAACAAGAGAAAGGAGAGATTGAGGAAGATAGAGGAGGAGATAAAAGAGAAGGATGTGATTTTAACTCTGCAAGAAGGATCTATCCAAAGATTGAGACAGGATGGCCCAAACAGATCATGAAGTGATAGATGCATTATATGCATTAATAAGAGAGCTAAAAGAAGCTGTAGAGAAAGAGAAAACAAAGGAGCAGAGTGTGCTAGAAATGAACAAGGCTAAACTCGCCAATTCTAAGCAAGTTGAACTCCTAATAACTAAATATGATGAGATTGAGAGGTTAAGAAATAGAATCAGTGAGCTTGAATCTGCCTAAACTGGTCAACTTGTAGTGCATGATGTAAATGAACACTCTTCATCAAAAGCTGCTCAAGCTTAACAATAGGCCCCTCTCATCTGTTACAATAGAAAGAGGAGGTACTTGGGGAAGGTAGAAAAAGATATCATAATGGTGGAAGGCTCCCTAAAAAGAGCAAAATTAGTTTCACCTAAACATACCCCATCAACTAAATTGTTAACATCAGAACCTATTAAACAAAGTGATGAAAGTGATGCTGAATGGGAGGAGTTGACTAGAGAAGAAACCCCAATGGCTACTGAAATGCTCACTAGTCAAGATATTCTTGAATAAAGACCCGAATATAGCATGTTCATGGAACTCAGCAATAAAGGGTTTCTATTTGACATGGTAGAGAGGATGTACACGGATGAGCTAAAGCAACAATCAAGGACTTCACTGTGGCCAGTTTTGTTATTCCAGGATGCAACTATGATACTTCATCAGATTCCAAGATCAAGAACAACTGAAAAAGGAATTGGGTCCCTGTGACACCAAGAAGCTCACTAGAAATAACATAATTTATAAGTTGCAGAATCACAACCAAAACTTTTATGAACTAAGAGACAGAGGTGTCAAAGAGATAAGACAAATGATGGAGTATGTGATAAAGATTAAGTTGTAGACTGGAGTCAGATTTTGAACTGAAATTAAGAATCTAAGTCTTGCACAAACAACAACTCCAAGTGAGCCCACTATCATTGAAGGCAAAGATATGCACAAGGGAAATATGAAAATGGCCAGAGAGCCTAGGGTATCATTCCAGGAAAAGTATGGCCCCTTGAAACTATGGTGAGAGAGATCACTGAGAAGAAGTCCACACTATTCCAACTCTTTGATCATATCAATACTCCCATGTTAGCTGAAGAATACCAGATTGTTGCTTGGAAATACAACGCTAAAGAGGATAGTGCAATAATCAAAATGGCATCTGGGATGATTTAAAATTTTTCATTGATTGAATTAGTTATATCACTCCTAGATGTCGATATCAAATAACTCCATAGCTTACAAATCACCAACTATCCAATTCATCCAAGCGGGAGAGATTTCTTAGGGATGATTGGAAAGCTGCTATCAAAATTCAAGGATGATGTGCTCAAGGAAGCTAAACCTGAAGATGAGGATCATATCAAAAGAAAAGAAAGGCAAAGAAGGCAACAATCAAGCTACTCAATCTCTCTGGAAGATTAGTTTTTGATAAGGATTGGTCATTCCAATAAAAGAATTGCATCCATAAAGAGATTTGAGGGAAACTAGTTCTCACATCTCATAACACAGTGGGGATATGTTGATAGATCAAAGGAGTTGGTACTATAAAGGATTACAGATAGGAAGGAAGCATTGAGTATCAGGATTTTTGATCCACTAGAAATCAAGCTCTTGCATCCCAGCTACCCAACCTATCTGCATAATAAATTCTTCCCAAAGCTCAACAATGAACAGGCACAAAATGACTTATGTCTATATGTGCATATGATTCAAGTAATAAACAAGTTGAATGCCACAGCCAGCAAAAGAAGAAAATTTGAGGTAGGCCAGCTTATGGGATCTGAAATCCCTTTTATTACCGAGCTAAGAATCTCTGCAGAGGATGAGCTAGAAGTTGTCAACTACAATAGTGTTGTTACAACTTTGACCATTGAAGAAGACATCTAAGGAATAAAGTTTGATACTCTGAATAAGATGAGCCGAATGGAGATCAAGTATAAGTACGATGATCAAAAGGAGGTTGTATCATACTTCACCAAGAAGATGGTGTCAAGAGTTAAAGAGATACAAAGCCTGAGGCATTGATTAGAATAAGCTAAACCTAAGGGGGGTATTGTTAGGTCTAGAATTTTGTATAGGCTTAGTTCTTAAATCAATCATTGTAATAACTCTTGTACCTTTCCATCATTATGTATGCAATATATGTGTATAGGTTAACCCATATATTCTTTGTTGCTTTATATATATATATTTACAGGAAAATCATTAGTCTTGGTCAATTTCTTGAAATTGACCAAGTGTTGGAAACATCTACGTATGAACAAATAGTTCCTCCGTAGATCCTCTGGAACAAATCCAGTACTCCGTGGAACTCATACGAAAGATTTACAACACCTTTCAAGTTAATGCAACTCCCTAAGGAAGACTGACTTGCTGCCGATGAATGAGTAAACAATAACTACTACGGAAGACAAGTGTTCCTGTGGAAGAGGAAATCTCCTGCGGAGGAACATAGTTCCTGCGGAAGAACAATAATTCCTACGGAAGAACAATAATTCTTGTGAAAGATAAAGTCCCTGCGGAAGACCAACGATGTACTTCATCAAGTACATCAAGTCAATAGAAGTTAACTCTAAAGTAAAAAGTCAGAATCTACGGATGACTTCTATTTTAGTTAGAGAATGTCACATCATAACATTCTCTAAGTAACTTCCTTAGCCCGATAAGAAAGTTATTGTTTCCAAATCAGTAAAACCCTAAGCCTATAAATACGAGGCTTAGGTGCACAATTTTGGGACCGATTGCCTACGACTATTACGGATCAAAACATCAATCAAACCCTAGCACCGTAATCGCACACAACAATACATACATATCGATATAGCATTAGAAACCTAGCATTAGAGATATCATTCATTGATTGATTATTGTAATCATTTATTCAATCACTAATGAAAAACATTTGCTTAAGTAGAAGACCATGGTACTTGCTATGAAACGTAAGATATTAGTTCTCACTGCATCTTTTTTTATTTTTTTAGTTTAGTCATCAAAGATTTTCTTAAGTAGAAGACCATGAAAATTATAAGTAATATGTGTGTTTTCCCAAGTGGTTTGCTTGTGTAATGATGACGCACATAACGAGGATTCAAGCCTCATAACCGCTTAGGCCTTTATGCAATTATTAAAAAAATCTTTTCTTATCTATAAATCTTGATCTTTTAACTATTACTAGCATTTAAATTAAATAATACATACCAAGAAAGGGTGTATTTGCTTACTAAGATTAAACCATATATTAATAAGCAAATTGAGTGAATGAGGTACAATGAGGTTCAATGTGGTACAATGAGGCACCTACCTAATGACATGAGGTACAATGAGGCACGTTTAGTGAAGGACACATTTCATATTGAAGCTAAGTTTATACCTTTAGAATTCAGAAAGAAAGAAGTAGAGAGAGAGAGAGAGATGGAGGAGTCTTTCTTTGCAAAAATTTCTTCTCCGACAACCTTCTTGGTTATCATAGGCAATCATGGGGTGTTTATTCGATACTTATAATGTTATCATTATTAGGGTGGAACATGGTTACTTTAAGTTTATTATAGTGTGTAGGTGCTAGAAGAAAAAGGTACATGTTTGTAACCTTTATAAAAGTATTGAAACAAATGGTAGAACCAGATGTGTAAGTACGCGAATCAAGTTAAATCAAGCACCGGCCTATACACGAGTGTATCATACCCTGATCACCGTATCCATCATCGTATCTTGGAAACAATTTAGAAAAAAGCTCCATATAAGTCTAATCCCATATATTATACGCTGGGAGGTGTATGATATACTAGTCACCCTAACAACCTTCAGATTTTAATGTTTCGCCCCTATTTGAACCCAATCATTTAGGTTTTAAATTAGATCTTTTCCTTATAATTTTTAGACGTTTTGAATGACATTTTCAAATATTTCAACCCAATCATTTAAGTTTCACCCAAATCAAGCATCAACAATCTCCTTTCGATTATTGAAGATCAAAGCATGCCGATGAGTGGCTAATCTCCTTCATGATCATATTCGGGTGATGGGTTCTTGTAAGAGTCATATTTATTTTGTTTAACCCAGGTTTCATGGGTTGTTTTTGTATTATAATATGAATTAAGTTTTGGTTTGGTTACTTTAAATGAGACATTTATGTTTCAAACATCCTTCTATGATCATTCGATTTTGATTTTCTTACATCATGAACAATTTGGTAATTAGAAGGGTGTTTGGCATATGTGATTGGGTAATTCGGCACAAAAGTTAGTATTAAAAACTTTTTATTCATTATCACTTTAATTAAATCATTACAAGTTTATGTCTATGTGTTCTCCAAGCTAGATTAATGAGTTTGTATGAATCTCTGTGCCCAAATCCTAAAAGTGATTTCTTATCTTCTAATAATTAACAAAATCTTAATAAAGTTCTTTGCTTTATAATCATTTTTCTCAAAATTAACTCAGCATCGATATTTATTTTTGTATCTAATTAGTTTAAAAGCTTACACTTTCCATCAATTTTCTATGGGCATGACCTTACTTACCGTTACTAGTTATAGGTAGCTATTAAATTAACTTGTTTTTTGTCCTAGCAGGACAACACGATCAAAATGGCGTCGTTTCCAAGGAATTCGTGTGCCAAGTGTTAAGCTTTAGTTTTATGGACCTTTTTTCTCAAAAGTAAAAAATCCATTTTTTAATCTATTTTTAGTTTGCTTTATGCCTTATGTTTCTTATTACCTTGAGTATTCTAGTTTGTTTATGAAAGCGCAATGTGAATGTCGAGGGAGCCTCTTCCATTTTTTACAAGATTGTCTAGTTTTTCGTAAAAAAAATCAAAGCTTATAAGAAACATGAAGATGAAAAATGTATTAATGGAAGAAAAAAAGTTTATATAAGAAGGCATATTATGAAGAACTGGAAGATACATCATCATCTTATTAATATTACAAGTGACAATTATGAACAACAACTTTGGGTTAGGATGGTAGCCATTATGAATAGGAGATGGCATAAAGCTCAAGTTATCGAGTAGAGCATAACAACTATTATCATACATACTCCTAGCTAATGTACAAGGATTTTAAATGGTGCAATTATGAGAATTACTATGACTACTTGAACCAATCAAAATTTTTCCAAAGTTACAATCAGAATTAGTGTCACCTTCTCAACTATAAAAAGAAATGTTGGTATCTAAAATCTCAAGCAATTTTAAAATACTTATCAATCTGAGGAGGAGGAAAAGATTGCTTGATTAAAGTTGATGTTGTCCATAATCAACAAGAATTTATCACAGTACCACCTTTTAGATCAACAACAAATTGACTTCTTAACTATATAATATGAGGTACTATCACTTAAAATACAGATTGAAAAGTCCTACAAAGATAACATAGATAAGGAGGTCCTAAAAAATAATACCACACCCTTTTCTTGTCAATTAATGAAAATGGATGATTGCAATGAGTGTGAGTAATGATGAAGTGAAAGAAGAGGTTATAGGCCTTTCAAAGAAAATATTTAAATGTTTAAACCCAATAGATGACTTAATAATTCAGGAGGAATGAAAGAATAAGATATTTTCATATGATCCTAATCATCTTGTATTATTTGTTATACAAATTGACAAAGTCAGGGATGATGGTTTGAGTTTGAAGAAGATGAATATAGAGGACATCGTACAACTTGTTCAAACGAGAGCCTACAATAATTCTAGACATGTTTCAAAGACAGGAAGTAAGGTGTGGAACCGACATGTCAACTATCATGCATATAATTGGAAACTTAGTGGGTAAAGGTAGATTTAGAAAAGGAAACTATTAGTTTAAGATACATGCCAATCATTAGGAAGCAATTATGAAAGTAGCATGTCAACTATCAAGCGTTTATTGGGAACTCGTTATGCAAATGTGCACTTCAACCAAGTTAGTAGTGGCAGGCATAGCTTGGCTAAACACTTGAAACATAGTGCTAAATAACCGTAGAAATTTAGTTATGCATTCACTAGAAACCCTCATGAGACTTTACTCATCTACTAGAGCCTACCCAAGGGGTGGGGGGGTTAAAAAGCTTGTTGTATGCTAAATGGAACCATGATGCCTACCAAAATGAGTTTTATGTGTTCTTTGAGTTTTATGTTCTTTTTTTAGTTCAGTTAACAAACGCAAACACCCAGATGTAGGGAATGACAAATCAGTTGATGAGACGTCTACTAATCATTATGATCTGGTCCATATACCCTTTTGTTATCTTATTGTTTTGTTTATTGGTGTTTGATTATGATTTGGTTTATTTACTTATTAGTAATGGTAGAATCTTTTTCACCTAGGTCATAGGAACTCGATCTTTGGAATTGTTGGTTTAAGCTAAACCGGTATCCTTATTCTCACTATGATTACATTTGTTTGAAAAACATACACCAAGGACAAAATACCTTAAATGTGGGGATGATGGAAATGAGTGTGAAGAAATGAAAAGTTTTAGTAGAAATTGAACATTTTTAATGTTCCAAGTAAGATAAATTGTGCTTGAAAATAAAAGTTTTCAATCTAATTAATTAACTTGGTACTTCTCAAAACATTAGTTTTGATCTTTAGTCATGGTTGTACTCGTATTCTTTGAAAAAAAATGGTAGAAGCATCTAGCCTGGGGTAACGAACAAGAGGGTGAAATTTTGATACATGTTTTTGCTATATTTCAAATATGAACGGAATTATATATGAAGATGATTAAGGGATTAGGATTACCAATGTGTTAATCTTGTTTATTTAACCTCGGCCTTTATATTATCCCTTAATTGCCAAGTTTGAGCCTTTTACCAGTTTCTTTGATAAAACCTATATTCTAGCCATTTAACTTTGTTAGACCTTTTTGTTTTACCCATGTGATAAAAATGTTTGGTTAAGTAATCTTATATGTTAAAGTTAATAATTATTCAGCCAAATGCCATTCCTAGAGCTTCACTAAGTCAATGCAGATATTTTCAAGATATACACGAGGCCATATAGGATGAAAAAGGACACACTACTCGAAGAAAGGGAAGTTAGGCAAATGAGTCTAAGAGCCAATGTGTCCATAGCGAAAAGAAGGACAAAATTACCCCATACAAGTAATGAAAAAGGGACAATGTTTGCTTATGTGAGATATTGATCAATGGGTCAGTTTTTACTTTAAATGCTATTAAATGTTTGTTTGGTGGTTTTATATAGAAACTAGCTTAGCCAAACCTGCTTTTATGTCCTGTGGATTCACACCTTAACCCAAATCGTGTTTAACATGTTAAAGTCCTTTTGATTCATGTGTGGTTTGGGTAGATTGTGAGAAAATGGGAGTGCATATGTGAAGGAAACTTAAAGGTTTGTTAGATTCAGGTAGATAGTTCTCTTTTAAAACACAAGAGTAGTGATTATGCGAGGATATAAGAGTTGGGTATGACTTTATACCTTAATTAAGAATTGTGTATTTATGAATGATGATTAGACAATATAATTACAATTTGTTTGAAGACAACCAAATAATAAGCGTGGGAATGTGATGATGAGGTGTTTAATCGATATTTATAATGTTTAGTTATGTTATTTAACATGACTATTAATGTGGAATTGTTTGCATTGAGTGTGTTATTGTTTGTAGGTACTAGAATACAAAATTACATGTTTGGGAGCTTTATATAAGTATTGGAAGAAGTAGAAGGACAAGATGCACAAATAAATGTAAGAATCAAATCAGCCACCATCGTATCCACCGGCGTATCATATGCTGAGCACTATATCAATTACCGTATCCTTGAAATATTTCCAAGAACAAGGCCCGTAGTCCATACCCAGCGTATCATACACTGAGGGGAGGGGATGTATGATACACATGTCACTTTAACAACCTTTGAATTTTGCAGTTTTTTCTTCCCTATTTGAACCCAATATAGAGGTTTTGAATTAGATCTTCCCCGTGTGAATTTCGGACATTTTGACGGAGATTTTTGGTGTTTCTTTCATAGGGTTTCACCCGAATCAAGCATCAACAACCTACAGTCAACTATTAAAGATCCAAACATGCTGATGGGCGGCTATAACCTTCGTCATCATCTCCACGTGATAGGTTCTTGTAAGAGTCATATTTATTTTGTTTAATTTTTTTTGGTTGGATTTTTTTGTAAAGACGATACAGATTTAATTGTGAATCGGTTAATGTTGGATCAGGTCGGTTTAGACAAACAAGAAATTTTTCGTAGATCAGTAACTACCAAATGAGGAATCAAAGTTAGTTACTTAATATCATAACACATGTACTTTGATGAAATGTAAAGGCATACGTCGTTCTTTCAAAGTATTCACTTGATTAATATGTTTTGTAGAAAATTTACAATTTAACAAATACAATCAAATGGCTTAGAAAGCTTGCCTCTCCTATACATGTATGAGGAACTATATACTATTCAATAAGAATAAACTATTTTATATTCAGATAGTACAGTAGAATAGGCAATATGTGTATCGGAGTTGGCAACTTCAGTACTATGTTGTCTCCAAAAGGTGAAACATAGCGGCTATCAGCATAAACATACTTGTTCTTAGTAGTAATCGATCGGCAGCTCATGAAGTCACTAATGATCAGCTGTAGCTTTGGCAAATGTTAATCAGCAGCTATTCAGCACATACACTTCAGCAACGGGTTTAGCATTTGGTCTTATTCGGTTATTGGCAGCCAGTGTTGATATATTGAGTTTTTGGTAGTTTCATCATTCATGATTCAAGAAATTTCCCATTTGATGATGCTACTAAAAGTCTATCACTCGATCATTCTGATTAGTAGAAGTTCATACATATATAATCTTCTATCATTTGAGGGTTTGTCAAGAGGTAGATTTACCAAGTCCTTCATATTCTGCCGTGAGAGTCTAAAAATATCATACTCTTTAACTTCAACTTTATTGGCACCAACATATGTCAGAGTAAAGGAATTGGATGAGGAACTATAGCGCCAATGGGTGATTGGGTCATGAACAGTTAGTGGAGTTACATGCATGACATCTTCTACTTCCCTTTGCTCAATCTTGTTGTTAATCTTGATCTTCAAGATATCAACCATGGACTTGTACTTGTCTGGCATGTCTTCATTTTCTGAGATTAACTTGTGCATTCTTTTTAAATCTTTAAGGCTAAGTTTCACAACAACGAATTCAAATAGGAAGAAAGGCTTTGACTAATTCTTTCTTTTTATAAAGAACCTCTCAAATTTGAAATCATAGTCCCACTTGTTGATGGTATCATTAATTTCTAAGTCATCTTCTTCCTTGATTCTAAGATTTCCTTTTGTTCCTTTGGATTTTCCAACCAATGTTGGATTCTGTTAGCAACACCAGTGATGATCATAGCATCTGCCGATTTTTCAAATTGACTTTAGGAAGGGAATTCAACTATTTCAGAAGCTTTTTGGACTTGTGGAGAATCATACTCAGTGATTTGAGCAGGTAGAGAAATGGTAGGAGGTGATTGTGCTTAGTGGCTAGGTTTGGCAGATGGAGTGGTTTCAGCAGTTTTGGACTCTAATTTCTTCTTTCTTTGTTCTAAAGCTTGCCTTGACCTTTCTAGATGAGAATTGTAAATTCTCATTAGTAATTTACCAACTTCTCTTGCCTCTAAATTATTGCTAGCATTTCTCAGTTTTAGCCTGGTCAAGTCAGCTATCTCAAACTGATTAAAGCACACCACTTGGTTTCTTGAGTGAGCCACTCTTCCAACTGTTGATATGGTTATAAAGTAAGTGTTCTTCTTCTGATCATATTCCCACTCCACTATAGGATCATATGCTGATAATGGAGTTTGAAGAATCTCTTCATCAGTATCAGCTTTAACTAATGCTAGTACATTATGCAACAACATTTTGGATTCATCATTTTTTAAGCCAAAAAAACTAAAGTACTTAGCAATTTGCTCTAAAATGTCAAGGGACCAATCAATTACCTCATTTTCATGATCAGAGTATATGATTTCTCCATTTTCCCTCTTGGCAGCATATTTCTTCATTTGACCAAGATACCTAACAGCCAATACCTTTGTTCGTTTAAGTATCTTCTCCTCTACTTCTAGATCTACAATCCTTGCTTTTATAACCTTCTTTGGTGCTCTTGTCTTCTTTGAAATGATTAAAGAGATAGGATATTTGTCATTAGAGGTTCTTGATGCAGAGTTAGGGGATGCTGGAGAATCAGTTGGTAGATGGAAAGACTTTTGAGTAACTTTCTTTGTGTTGGCATGTTTTTCTTCCCATTGTTCCCTAGCTTGTTCAAACTTTGAGTGCTCTCTAGCAACAATCTTCTTCTTCTGATTCATCTGATATTCAGATTAAGAGTTGACATACTTATCGGTCCTACTTGTATACTAGAGAAACCATAGTATTTGAGAAATTGCTTCATCTGTTGCTTGTCATTAAACTCCTAATCTCTTTCTACTTTCTTCCTCTTTGATTTAGCCTTCTTACTTCTAGCTGAGTTGGGTGCTTTCTCCATCTTAGCATGAGTTGCAGCTATTAGTTCTGATTTGATCTTAGTGGTGCTCCACTGCATGATCTAACCAAAGTTGTATCCTTTCAACCTAAGTTGAGCCGCTAGGAGATACTTTTATTCCTCTTTCTTTTCTTTATTTACCAAGGAAATCATAGGTTTGGATTCGGCTGATGCAACTATTAAAGCCTATTGAGTTGCTGTTTTCTGGGTACTTGCGGCAGATGGCCTTGATGACTTAGATGGCACCTTACAGCTTTGGCCGTTGTTTTAGGTTGAGCTTTTGATGTTGTCCTAATAGGTTCAAAACCACGGTTTAATTCTAGTGTTGTAGTTCTTGTATGAAATATTGCAATGATGTTCTTCTTCACTGAGGATTCTTGAGTCCTATCTGCCTTCAGAACTATGACTTCCTCTTTAACACTTTATGGGAACAGATCCACCTTTTTTTCATAAGAAATCTAGCCTTTGATTTCAATAACTCCACTTCAATTTCTTCTTAATCAGTCATAGGTCTCTTATCTTTATCAGGGGTAGAGACTTTAGTAAGTCTGATCGCCTAAGGCCTAAGAGTTACACCTAAGCCTCACCAGCTGATTTGGGATCATTAGTAGTTGTTTGTGATCTCTCAGCATCATTGGCGACTTCTAGGCCCTCAATTTCCATATTAGTCTTAGAGTTAACTAGGGTTTTAGTTTTAACTTTAATTTGATCAAATATCACCTCAGCTAATTTTCTGAGTTCAGACTTAGGTGTGTCCTTGCGTTGTTTATGAAGTTGAGATGATTTTTCTTCAAGAGTCACTCCATGTCTTTTCATGTTGTCATCCATGGACTGACTCCCTCTTGTGTAAACCACTATTTTTTTTCTAGGATTCTTCTGTAGAAGGAATCTCTTGTGTACTTTTAGTTGTTGCATCCATACCTGATTTGTTAAGTACTTTAACAGATATACTCCTTGTTTAGCAGATGAGTTGGGAAAAGTTTCAAGTCCTATCACTTGTTTTCTTTTAGGTGATTCCTCATCAGTTCTCTTTCTTTTTAGAGAGAGTATTAAAGAAGTGTCGGATCTTTTCAACATAGCCAATTTCATCTTCCCAAGTTAAACCTTTTTGTTCATCCTCTTCATCAATCTCCTACCTTTCATCTCCTTCTCCTTCGTGCTACCATAGCCATATTTATCAAAAAGCTTATTCAATTTGGCTTCAGCTTCAGATAGAGGCTCGTATTAATCAATCTATTTGTAGGAGAAAGAGATTGGTTGTGCAGTATGTCTTACTTGAGTAGCCAATCTCTAGAGAATGTCATCGGCTTCTTTGGGCTCATCTTTCCCCATTTTTGGTAGCATCATTTGAGATTTTAGATGACACTAGGTGAGGAGAGGAAGGCACATCCAAAGGTTCTTGTGATGCTGAGAGTTAACAACTATGAATGATTGATTATTAAAGGTCAATAGTTTCTTGAAGTTACTCCACTTTATGTTCAAGATCCAATGCCTTTGCAGCAGCTTGCTGAAGATTTATGAGTTGTGCTCCAAAGTTGAACTACTACCTCAAAAACTCTTTCTGTTGAAGATTTTAGCAGAAAGTTCTTAAATTCAATAACTGTGGGTCCTTCTGCATAACCTTGAAGCCTTGCATTTTCAACTTGTAGAGCATTGATTTATTGAACAAGATCAAGGTACAGGCCCTCAATTCCCCTATTTGTTGCATACTTCTTCATCCACAGATGTGGAATCCTTGGGAGATGAGGTACTAGTCAAGCCTCTGCACCTTTACCACCAGATGTAGTTTCTTGGCACCCTGTATTCCTCACCTTAAAGAAAGACTCTAAAGAGACATTCTCAAGGTGAGTTGTCATGCTTAAGGTTTTAGTGATGTTGTCTCTATCCTGCTGATCAATTTATAGGTCAGCAGTTGAGACAACATCTTCTGTAACACCCAGAAATTTTCTTTGAAGCCGACGAAAGAAGAAAAGAAATAAAGTCCAAAGTCGAGGGACC
>BJCN01128211.1:3466-13627 GCA_018326445.1 Flaveria brownii
TAAATTGGTCAAAGCTTCTAAAGTTACCGAAGACCAAACTTACGTTAAAGCAAATGGGAAAGAATTTGCAGTTTTTGTAGGTGTGGATACTCCTGATGTTCCTTATGGGACTACCTTTCGAGTTAAATTATTGTACAAGATAACGCAAGGGCCCGAGATTAAAGGAGATGATACGTCACGGATTATAGTTTCTTGGGGGATAGATTTTCATCAAAGTACAATGATCAAGAGTATGATCGAACACGGAGCTAAGCAAGGAATGAAGGAGAGTTTTCAGCAGTTTGCGGGATTGCTTGGTCAAACATTCAAGCCGGTCAATCAGTTGACTGTATTAGACAAAAGTCAAACTTTGGCCACGTTGCAAAATGAGCATGAATCCGATTGGGGTTTAGCCGTGCGGTATTTTTGTAACTTCACCGTCGTCTCCACTGTTTTTATGCTTCTCTATGCTTTTGTTCATATATTACTATGCGAGTCCACTCGAGTTCAAGGTTTAGAGTTTAATGGCCTTGAATTGCCGGATAGTTTTGGTGAATTTATCACGTGTGGGATTATTTTTTATAACTTGGAACGCGTTTATGTCATGGCTTCACATTTCGTGCAGGCGAGACTGCGTAGAGGTAAACTTTTCCTCATCGTCACAATATTATAGATTTGTGTTTTGGAACTAATTATGTAATTATTGCGACGTGTAGTCACAATATTAAGTTTTTAATGTTTGCATAAGCAAATTTAACTCGTGATTTACCTAATTACTTGGGGTCTAAAAATTTGTGTTTTGATAGGAAATGATCATGGTGTCAAAGCTCAAGGTGAAGGGTGGGTGCTTACGGTTGCAATCATCGAAGGAACCAATTTAGCGCCACTGGATTCTTCGGGTTTCTCAGATCCGTATGTCGTGTTGACATGCAATGGGAAGACGAGAACGAGCTCTGTCAAGCTTCAAACACTTGATCCTCAATGGAATGGTAAAGTTATTCATTCTATGTTTTTGTTTGATTTTAAGTCATTTTTTCTGTCATTTTTTGAAAATTGATACAAGTCATTTGTTAAAATCTTGTAGAGATACTTGAGTTTGATGCTGCAGAAGAACCCCCGTCGCTATTGGATGTTGAAGTTTTCGACTTTGACGGTCCCTTTGGTCAAGCAGCATCGCTTGGGCACTCTGAGATTAGATTCGTGAGACATACGTCGGAAGAATTGGCGGACATGTGGGTCCCACTCGAAGGAAGACTCGCAAAGTCTTTACAGTCGAAGTTGCATTTAAGAATCTTCTTGGATAATAACAATGGAGTCGAAACGATCAAAGAATACTTAACAAAAGTGGAGAAAGAAGCTGGGAAAAAGGTACTAGATTATATACATCTCAAGTGTTTCTTTAGACATAAGGTGTTTTTGCTTTTTGTGTCGACCCGTATTGATCTCTTGCATGTCCACGCCTTCTGAGTTGTGAACCGTCTATTTTGCCAGCTAAGTCGTGTAAATCTAATAACGTTAACTACTTGACAGCTCAACGTGAAGTCGCCTCATAGGAACTCAACGTTTCAGAAGCTTTTTAGCTTGCCACCCGAGGAATTTCTTGTCAGTGATTTCTCGTGTTCTCTCAAAAGAAAATTGCCCCTTCAGGTACTACTTACAACTTACAAGAGCATTAACAAAACCCGACTATAAGTAAGTTTTTAACGTATTATTGTTTCTAATATCATATTCATAGGGCCGACTGTATGTATCTTCAAGAATTGTTGGGTTTTACGCAAACTTATTTGGGCACAAAACAAAATTTTCATTCTTGTGGGAAGATGTTGAAGACATTCATATTCTTCCCCCGACACTGGCATCTGTCGGGAGCCCGATACTTGTCATGGTTCTGCTCAAAGGTCGAGGTGTAGACGCTAGGCATGGTGCAAAGTCTCAAGATGAAGAGGGCAGACTCCGTTTTTATTTCCATTCATTCGTATCATTTAGTTCTGCTAGCCGGTAAATATAAATAAAAACCACCTCGCATTTCTTAACTTATTAGTATGATAGTCTTTGATCATGATCTTGTGCATATAAGGACGATTATTGCGTTATGGAGAACAAGATCATCGAGCCCGGATCACAAAAGCGACACCTTTGAGGATAAAACTGTCACACATCAAGATCAAAAAGAACAAGATGAGAAGCTTTCGCGTGAAGATATCACTTCCCATTTGGTTGTTGAAGATGCAAAAATGTCAAAGATCTATTCGGAAGAACTTCCTATCAATGTGAGTACTTAAAAACACTTCAGTGTAGGTCGACTACTCATGACCAGCCCGACCTATTTATGCCACGATTAGACCTGTTTAATAAAAAAATATTATTTATTATTTTATATTTTTAAAAATTATTAAAATTCAGGAGGAGGCTAGACTTTATTATTTCATATTCTTGGTTCATAAAAACATATCCTATAAAATCTAGGAATTGATGTTAAAAATAAATATATGTTTGACGTTGACGTTGACTTTGACTTTAACTTACAGGTGGAGTCGGTTATGGATATCTTTGAAGGAGGAGATTTGGAACATAAAGTTATGGGAAAATTGTGTCGTTTGAATTACAACACAACCCGTTGGGAACCTAATACCGGACGTTCTGATAAGCTTGAAAGACGATTAAGTTGGAAGTTCAATAAACGGGAGTCAAATTTTGGCGGTGATGTGACGTGCACGCAACATAAGATGCCGATTACTAGCGGGAAAGGGTGGACCATCAATGAGGCTATGTCTCTCCATGATGTGCCATTTGGTGATCACTTTTATGTGAGTCTCACCGCCTAATAATCACTTTGGATTATAGTTTCTCCAAATGGCCATGATGGTTTTAACTATTATTTGAAAATGCAGGTTCAGGTCAAGTATGAGATCGTTGATAGCAGACCGGGGTGGTGTGCGTGTGAAGTTTTCATCGGGGTCGTATGGCTCAAAAGTTGCAAATTTGAGCAACGAATAACTCGAAACGTGGTTGTGAAGTTTGGTGATTGGGTGCACGAGATGTTCGAGCTCGTTGAAAGAGCTGCTCTGCTGGCAGTTGATGGTCTTAGATGATGATTTTGTTATAAAAGATTGTTACTTGTTGTAGTTTATAGCTTATTTTTTTAAGTTCAAATGTAAGGGGTGTGTTATTTTTCTTAACAATAAAGGGTCCATAAAGAGTATAGTTAATTCCATAGGTATCTTTTGTAAGTATTTTTTTATGTTGGTTTTTTGTTTAAGCTCTTATTATATACTAGTGTGTGAAACTGTATTTTGCCACGAGTTGCTAAAACTTATAACACTTGATTTCGATTACTTGTATATTAGTATTTAATTCATAGATATGGATAAAAATTATATTGACAGCTTTGTTTTGAAAAAAAAAATCATGTCGAAACGTTGATATAATTTAGCATATAACAACGATAAAATTTTGATTCTATAAAACATCATGTTTTTTAATTATAAGAGAAAAACGGTATAACGTTCAGAACCTTGAAACAGTTTTGAGAGTTTGTATATTTTTAGTTTGATGACTTGTAAATTATCACACATTATTACTTATTACTAAAATTGATTTAATTTTGTAAATAACTATTATAATTACTTTAAATACAATTATTATTATTTTTGTTATTATTATTGTTGTTGTTATTATTAATATTAAATTCAATTTAATCATTTTTATACTAATCATCCTTTATGTTTATGTTTAGAGTTTCATGCAACAATTATTCTTTCAAGTAAATGATACTAAGAATTGTAAAATAACCATTTGATTAATTAGTTATCTTCTCTGTTAATTAACCATTGTTTGATCAATTCTAGAAGTTATAAGGGAAGGGGGTGGGTATGAGGAGTAGGAAGCACAATTTCTCAAACAAATATATAGGAAAGTAATGAAGTAGGGTTAAAGTAGAGTTTGTGTGCTTGGGTTTGGATATCTAGCTAAGGAAAAAAAATGTTTTTCCAATACTCAAGGGTAAAGAGTTAATAAAAGCTTTAACATGGAAAAGAAAAAATTCATAAAAATTCTAAACAAGTTGGATGATTAATGTAATTATTGAGACAAATGACGAAAGAGGTAGTTTTTGATATACCTAAACGATGAAGGTGTAATTCACTCTATTAATAATTTACACTAATCAAAATATCTTTAATGTAGCTGTATTTAGGTGTGTAAAATGATCTACTTCCCATATGAGATTGAAGGTTAAAAACTTGCAGCTAACAATAGTGTAGTACTAAAAGTATATTAGATTGTTATAAGAAAACACTATTCACCTATCCATTCATTTTAGGTGTACTTTATTTCATCTACAAAATATACTACTTTGATTGGTTTGTATATTTTGTAGATTATGGAGATAATTTGTCAAAACATACACTAATATGAAATATAAGAGAGAAATACTATTGGTTTATAGGCCAAACAGTGTTTATGCAATAAAACTGAGAACTATTTTAATTTATATCAAACTAGTTCTGAGAATGAAAATAATTAAAGATTCATAATGAAAAAGAGTTTTCATTTTTGGTTTTGTATAATTGGAGCCGAAGTGAAATAAATTAATGGGTGGTGCTATACATACCCGTTTTTAAACTATTTTATATGTTATACCCCTCCCTTAATTTGTTAAAAGTAATAATTTTTTAAAGTGTTATATATCTATTATTTCTTTTAAAGTGTTATATAATTTTTAAAGTGTTATATATCTATATATCTGGAAGCGGTCTCTCTACCTATCTGGATAGAGGAAATACTTGCCATCACCTACCCCTTAGACCCTGCTCTTGAGTGGGATATACTGGGTTTGTTTGTTTATTTGTTTGTTTATTTCTTTTAGTTTTTATTATTTTTTGTTTTTTAATTATTTTTAATTGTAGTAGTTATGATTGTTCAAAACAGTCAAACACATATAATAATTGAAAACTAAACCGTATGTGTAATTGAGAAAAGCGAATCATATCATGAATTTGGTTTTTGGTTCGATTAGTGATTACACAAGATTTTGTTATTCGGTTCAATTATCCATATAAACTGAATAATTAACGGGTTTAATAGGTTAAATTGGATAACCGAACCGAATAGATCGTTTTGAACGATTTAGTTGGTTGAATTTGATTCGTTTATGACTATTTCTAATTCTAAAACATATTATTTAACTTTTTTATTAAAAGTTTTTTTCTACTTTAGAAATGTTTATATTTAATTTTATGATACATTTATTATTTATAAATATGTTTTTATATATTGTTATATGAAAAATGTTTTTGAAACTTTTTTTAGGGAAAAAAAACTTTTTCCTAAAACTAAAAGAAAATTTCGGGGTAAAATATGACAAAGTTTTGAAATTGGTTCTCGAAGAGGATAGCATGACAAGTATTAGAGCGAGGTATTTATATCTAGTAGTGCACAAACCTTTTTTTTTTCTTGAACCGGTTCAGGTTTGAACCGGACCGGTTTCAGGTCAACGTTTCTGGCACCGGCTTTGACCAAGAACCCACCTGGTTGGAACCGGTCAGGCTCGGTTCCTAACCGGTTCGGGTCAAAAAACCGGTATTTTTTTATTTTTTTTAGTTCAATAAATAATATATTTAAAGTATACAAAAGATACATACCGGGTTTTTGAGCCGGTTCCAAACTAGTTTTTTTGGGTCTGTTCGTAAACCGGTTTTGGTAAAACCGGTTCCAAACCGGTTTGGGCTAGAAATATACAAACCGGTTCCAACCCACCGGTTTTTTCCGGGTTGAAACCGGTTTGACCTACCACCGGGTTGAAACTGGTTCGGTTCCGGTTTAGGTTACCGGTTCGCGTCGGGGAACCGGTTCGTATGTGCACCTCTATCTATATCCATACCCTAAATTAAGAGTAAATTACAAATTGTGTCCTTTATTAATACACAAAATTACATGATATGTCATTTAGTTTTAATAATTATATCCAATGTCCTTTTTTAAAAATATATGCACACCTATTGTCCTTTACACTAACTTTCGATTAAATATACGGTTAACTCAGTTATATATCTCTCACATGATGTGCATTTTTGTCATTTTCTTTCCACATCTAATATATAAAACAAATAAAAAATTAATTATTTTATATGAAAAATAAAATGAAAAATAAAATGTAAATATGTCGGAGCGTTGGGTAAGTCAGTGAACTCGCGTTCCTCTTATTCAATACCATTAAATCCATCATTCCCCTCTATTTGATAGCCCAATACCGGTCATCTTCACCACGTACAACATCTCACACACCATTGAAAACCCTTGAACTTGAACAAACAAAGATGGTAAGATTAAAATCCCTAATTCACTTTTTGTATTTCGTTGGTATTTGAATTTCTAGCTTATATTGTTGTGTGATTAACGAACGACTCCTAGTTCATTTTTTTTGCTTTTGCAATTATATAAGCAATTCAAAGAACCACAAATAATCTCCATGTTTGTATTCCTTATTGATTTTTTTATTATTTGTTGGTGTGAGTACTTTATAAATTATTTACGTATATTTTTTTGGTGTTTATTATTGATTTCCCAACCTTTTAAATGATTTGTAACTTAAAATTCTTACTTTAGTAATTTTATTGGAGATTGTTGTCATTAAAAGTTTTGACGAATTGTCGAATGAACACACACCAAAAGTGATTGGTTTTATTGACTTACCTAACAAGTCGATATCTTTTAGTTTTCTTTTTTCATTTAAAATTTTTATTTTTTATATAAATTTTAATATATTAGACGTGAAAAAAATGATAAAAATACTCTCATGTGAGGGGGCACATAACTAAGTTAACTGTACATTTAAATGATAGTTAGTGTAAAGAACAATATGTGTGCAAATATTTTAATAAAAGGACATTGTATGTAATTATTAAAACTAAAGGACATATCATACAATTTTATATATTAATAAAGGACATAATTTGTAATTTACTCCTAAATTAATTTGATTTAAGGGTTTATATTTTTAAGTATTTGGGCTGTGAATTAATGCCATCGCAAGCCTAACAACTAAAATTTGGGCTGAATTGTATACTTGGTTGGGCTAACGATTGGGCTAGATGGCCTGTGTGCAAAAGAAACCATTTTGTAAAATCATGAATGGCTTGCGAAAACGAAGAAAAAAAAGGAGTTTAACTATTTAACATTAGAAAAAGTTTCAAATACAAAGTGTATTTTTGCTATAAAGTGTGAGAAGACACAATGAGTCAAAAAAAGACATAAAAAATTATATCTCACAATCTAAATCGAATTTCAAAAAAGTAATTCGGAGTTTTTGTTCCCCTAGTCGTCCTCACTAAGAACAAAAAAATAAACGAAAAATTTAAAAAAATAAAAAAATTAACATTTTTTTATTGTGTCATTTATGAAAGACACGGTGACTTCATTGTGCCATTATAAAAGACACAATGACGTCATTGTGTCAATATAAAAGACGCAATGACGTCATTGTGTCATGTAAAGAGACAATGAAATTTTATTTATTTATTTTTATTTTTTTTCTGAAAGAGGACAACGAGAGGAACAGAGGCTCCGATGTACTTTTTTAAAATTCGATTTAAATTGTGAGATATTAATTTTTTGTGACTTTTTTAGTCCCATTGTGTTCTCACACTTTGTAGTAAAAATAAACTTTGTAGATTAACCTCACCCTTAATATTAAATAAGTTTGTAGTGATGGTATGAGCTTTGTTTGATTTTACGATTAGTTAAATTACTGATGATTATAACTTCGTGTAGGTTTGATTCTGCAAATGTGTTTAATTTAATTTATAAACAGTGATAAAAGAACTTAAACGTGTTTTTATTATTTTACACGAGAATACGTTATTGAGACGAAATCCTAGCATGTGTTTATTTTTGGTCATGAATCGTGAGGTCAGTACAGTTAGATTCATTTGTCTCGTGTTAATCTTTTATTACACAAGTCGACGGTGATTGAGATTACATTCTAGGATATGTTCTTTGTTGGAATTTAAAATCGTAAACACTCTAGTTTTAACAACATCCTAATCATATTCTTTTCCGTGTCTAAAATCACGAATTCAATGCGTAATAGAGTTGTATTTTCTGACGTGTAAAATCTTGAAGTCAATGTCTTGGTGGGTATTACTTTTGAGAATCGTAAAGTCAGTATATCAGGATTTGTTAGTCATGCAATTGTCTTTCAAAACAAACTTTGAAATATATCACGTCCTTGGTTTTAAAAAGCGAGAAGCACACCACGGTGACAAGGTCCAAAACCGAGGCGCAAAGCGCAAAGCGTAAAAGCGGTAGGATTTTCGTACGCAAGGCGCAAAATGATTATATAATTTTTTTATATATATCATAAGTTTTTAGCATCCCTACCCAAAGTTTAGCTATAAATAAGGTTTATATATGTTTTAACATGTGAAATACAACCTAAAAATCTTGTTGTACAACACCAAACTGCACAAAAATGTCCATGTACATGAGGCGCGCGCCTCACCTGCGCCTCAGGCCAAGTTTTTGCCAAAAATTCACGCCTCAGGTGCGCCTTTTGTACAGCTTGCTCCTTATGTCACAAAAAGCGCATGGCCTTGCGCCTCAGTGCGCCTCGCGCCTAGGCGCACCTAAGGCTCGTTTTTTAAAAACAACATTATGTCTATGTAGCTTTTTTTAAACGTGATAAATAAATTAGTTTACACATAATATTACTAATTCTGAAACCATGACCACTTGTTTCTTATATTATAATTTTGTATCCTTTTGTTTTCTTAGGGACTTTAGTGATGTATTACCGACAGAAGTTCCACCATAAATTTTGGCTAAAATCTTATCTCTAATGAGCAACCTGCATTAGTGGGGACTATTGTTGGAAAATAGTTTGCCATGTTGAAGTACCAAAAATAAATGCAAAAACGTATGATAGAAGTAACACAACTCAATACTTTTTTTTATTATTAAACTCGATAAATAAAACAAAAATACTAACCCTATATTTATAGTAGACATAAACTAATACTAAGTCAACTTCAATACTCTTTAAATAATCAAATAAATAAACTAATAATGATCTATTTCTAACAATCTAATCATTACTAATCATTTAAACTAAATTTTAAGATGAGGTATACATGATATTTATATATTGAAAGGTTATGGATTCAAGTTTCATTCTTACTAAAATGCAAAGAGTCGAGCCATGAGTTATTTTTTAGCAATGAGTTTCATCCTGAGGGTGTTGGGGGTGCGATCTCAGCTGGGAAATGAATAGATGACTCCGATTATGATAACACATATTTTCTAGAATCAGGGTCGCACATTTATCGTTCAAAAAAAATTAAACCAAACTTTTGACTTCACTACTTGACCTCTTTTACTTTGTTTAAATTAAACCTTTCAATTATGAACATATCAAAATTAGATTCTATAACACAACGATCAAATTTGGATTTTACTAGCGTTTGGCTTCTCTTGGTTATTCGTCAATATTTGACTAAGAAGTGTAAGAAGAAATGAGGTGGTAACATGTGGCAAAACTAGGGTATGATAATATTCGAATTTTTTTTTTCACGAATTATGTGGTATTTATAGGTTTTCAGTATACAGTCGTACGACTGAGCCATTAGCATGGTTCAAACGTGTGACTGAGTCATGTGTTTGATTCATATGCACGGTTGAAAGTTCAGTCGTGCGACTGAGTCAATCTTATGTCTTAGTCGTGTGACTGATCCGATCAACTGGTTCAGTTGTGCGACTGATCTATAAGTATGGTCCATTCGAGCGTCTGGTCCATGAGCATGATCCGTTAGCATGAATAACCACAAGATTAAGTCTAACACATTTCTAAATCATTCTTGAATCAGATCTATGCACAACAACCTCAAACCTATATATAACGTTCATTCATATGTGTAATAATAAATACTATAAGAATATAATATAATCAACAGTAAATAAACATCTAAACACATATATCTCATTGCATTAAGTTCTTGCATTACACATCCTAATTTAGATTACACTTATGCAACTATGATGAATTGATGGTGTGATTAAAGATATTGATTAAAGTAATTATGTTAATGTTTATAAATGTGAGCTGGCACGATTTCTCTTCTATCCGCTCCGTAGTGACTAGGACCATGTCAGGTTGAGATTTACTGCTTAGGTCAAAGCCCTAGTAAT
>BJCN01128224.1:1887-17801 GCA_018326445.1 Flaveria brownii
AAATTTCCCGCCGGTTTCTTGCACTTTACGCTCCGGTAAGTCGTTCTTGTAACCGCTAATGTTAAACACCTCGATTTTGGGGCTTTTTTATGCTTTGATTGACGTGAGATACATGTATAAGATATGATCGCAAAACCCACGATTTGCTTGTTGAATCGATTGCTGATTTAGGGTTCTTGTTAGTTTAGGTTGTTTTGTTTGTTTACCAAGTTTCAGTAAGTTTGATTTTATGCTTTCAGGTGAATTTCAACAAAAATTGGTCGTTTTTCGTACACCCTTTTGGTTTTTGCCTGTGGGTGTGTGTGGGATAGGGATAATTTTGTGTTTTGATGGTGGAGTTATTGCATGCGTTTTGTAGTTTGGGGTATGTGTTGGTGGGAGTACCGTGTATGCAAGAATTAATGGTTTTGATGGTGTTGATTGTGTTTATAATGCTCTGATTGTGTGTTTGTGTTTTGGATGGTGAATGTTTGAGAATCAGATCTGTTTGAACATTGGGTTGGATTATGGTTGGTGTTAGAGAGTATGTGTCAGGGGATTATAAGAGGAACTTAAGCGCTTTTTGGTCATTAACTATTCATGGTAACAAATGTGTTTGATATGGAATCTTGTTAAAATTTATGCGAGATCAGTTTTATATTTGTTTCTTGATTTCATGATGAAGATGCTATTTACTAGGTTAAAGGGGATCCGAGACCCCTGAACTTGATATGCTTAGCAGGACGTGTGTGTTTTTGGAGCTAATGATTGGTAATCAAAACATTGATGTGAGAAATTAGGGTTACTGATAGACATTAATCAATTAGGAGTCGAAGATGTTAGGATTCGGTTGTAATAAGCTTATTAACGTGGTGGTGTAAGTTAAGATATGTAGAAAGATTTGAAGTGGTTGGCTATTCAAGCTTCTGGTAAACCATCTATAATATCAGAAAAGAGAAGATTCCAGTAATTTACTATTGTGCACGTGTGGGGTTCTTTCTGACTTTCCCACAAGTCAAGTGTTTATTTTTTTTAACCATCTTTGAAGCGAAAAAGTATCATGTTTGACGGTTAAAAAGTAAACCTTTAAAAAAGTTCAGTAAACAACCGGGCATTCTTCATTTTCTACGATTCACCAATTTTATAGGTAAACATTCCCTTTAACTCATAATGTCGGCATCATAGGATGGCAAGAGGATGAGGATTCAGTGGCCGTGGTTTAAGAAATGTCCAATTAATATGCAGGAAAATGTTGACTTTTCATTTAAAACCACAAACCTGCGTTAGTTTTGCTATAATATTCTACAATTTGAACTTTGAAGTATATCCAACTAATAAACAAGACGATGTTGTGTTTTCATTTAAACCACAATCATGCATTATTTTTTGCTATAACAATCTATAACTTGTAAGTATACTTATATTATGTTGGCGTGTTTTTAGTTAGGCATTATTTTTGGTAAATGCTAGGTTAAATAGTAAGGTGGCATTTGTTTTTTAAATGGGACGAGACTATGATTATATGTCTTCAGCCCCCGAGGGGTTTGGGCGAGTACATGTGACAAGTTAATATGATACACAAGTTTGCTTCTATAGAATTAAGTGTATAGAATAGCTAATTTTTCTTGATTTCTAATATTTAATACAGGATTCAAAGAGAACCAGATTTAATAATTATCTGAAAGAATCAGATTTTCATGGAGTCATATTTAAAAGGGTCTGTATCTATTCTTCTGATTATAGAAAGAAAGAGGGATTTTCATTTTCCTATAACCAAGCTCATGAACGTTTTCATTTTCATTTTTTTTTATTCTAATTAATCAAATCATCAAACAACACATGCATCTTGATTACACATAGAAAATGATTTTTTAAATTAAATATGAAACACTATCTGATACCTTCTGTTTTTCTCATATAAAAAATTGCTTTCACAAACTGATTGAATACAAATGTTATATTTGTTAGAAATCATGTAATAATAACAGCAGCAAAATTGCTATCTATAGGAAAATAGGGAAGAAATCATGCACGGGCAACACATGTTATCGTATTCTGTCATCACTCTAAGAATGGACTTTTTTTAGTCTAAAAGGGAAACGAGGATCAAACTGTGGGGCTTGCCATTTGGTTTTAAGGGTGCATATGACTTGTAAAAATTAAAAGATAATTCCATACCACCAAACTACTAAAGCATTATTGATTATACCAAAAAGATATAGACGTCTCCAAGAATCGCACTTGAATTGTTCCTTTTGAAGGAACATGTGCCCTTCATGTGAAGATTTTAGTCCATTTCTATGATAACCAAGCTAAAGTCTTAAAGTGAATGAAGTAGTAATATTAACATTTAGCCTTTTATCTGAAATTAGCTGAGTGAGAAGAAATGCAAAAACTTAAACTTTAAAGACCACACACATCTTTAGCTTGACTTTTAGATGCTTGCTTTCTGAGTATGTGAAGCAAATTGAATTATGATTCCGGCCTCTATGTGCGATTGATGGTTATCTTCTTGAATTCAATGTATGATTCTCAAATGCAGATTGGTGCACCGGTCCATTTAAGTAAATACTATTTATTTCATGATTACGGAAGCGGAGGGAGATATTGTCCTATTTAGCCATGGTAATGTTTGGGAAGTTTTTGAAAGCAAACTGTTCCCAATTCTTACTTGTAACCTAGAAATTGTAGAACCGATTCTGCTTTCAATCAAAATTTTGAGCTTCAAATCAAGCATAAGTTGTACAGTCAAGGAGGTGATTCGTAGTCTGTAATCTACTAATCAAAGTTCAACAATCATGTCTCCCTGGTGGAGTAAATCTTCATCAAAAGAACCCAAAAAGAAAGCAAATGGGGGTGGTATTTTTGGTTCGATTCAAAGGAAGCTAAAAAGCCCGACTGAATCTAAGCAAATCTCTTCCCGAAGGCATAGTGAAATCTGTTCTGAAAAGGGATCTAATTCTATGGCTTCTTCCAAATCAAACCTAGTGGCTCGGTCTCAAAGTTTTGCAGAAAGGGCACATCCACATCCACTACCTCTTCCTGAAAACTTATCAGATACTAGTAGGGTCGATTCAGGAAAACGGGCATCAAGAAGCCCGGGAGCTGTCAAAGGGTCATCACCGTTGTTGCTTTTTCCACTTCCTAAACCTAACCGTGCCCAAAATGCTCTTGGTCAAGCGGATGTTGAAGGTGATTTAGCAACAGATTCGGTTTTTACTGACAGCGATACTGATAGTGATGATCCCTCTGATTCCCGACTTCTAAGCCCTCAAGCATCTGATTATGAAACCGGGAATAAAACTTCTACAAACAGTCCTTCAAGGTGAGTTTTCATATACGTTCTTTTCAAGATTTATTTCATTTAATGTGAAATCGACGAGCACTGATTTCTTTTATCTCTAGTGATATTACATCTGTCCTATTTATGCTCATGGATACATATAATTTCTCAAATTGGCTAAACTTACTTTTTTTATGTAATTAATACACTTCTTTATCTGTAGCCGTATTACAACTATAACTCAAAAGAAAAGGGACAAAATGAAGCCATTGAAAGCATGTGTGAACAACCAAGCAATGCCAGCATCACAAAAGCGGCGTCCTTTTGGTCACCACATGGCAAAATTACAGATACCTCAATCTGGTGCTTTCTTTAGTGCACCCGACAGTTCCATGTCCAGTCCCTCTAGAAGCCCAATGAGGGTATTTGGGCATGAACCGACTCTCAACTCAGGTTTATGGGCTGGTAGGCCCTATGCTGATGGTGGTTTTCTTGGATCAGGCCAGTGTTCTAGTCCAGGGTCGGGTCACAACTCAAGTCATAATTCGGTTGGTGGAGACATGGGGCCTCAGTTGTTTTGGCAACACAGTAGATGTAGCCCAGAATGCTCACCTATACCTAGTCCTAGGATGACTAGCCCTGGTCCTAGCTCGAGAATACAAAGTGGGTCTGTCACACCATTGCATCCACGAGCCGGTGGGTCAAATATGGACTTATCTGCCAACTGGCCTGATGATGCAGTTAATGGAAAACAACCAACCTACCGGCTACCCCTGCCTCCAATAAACATGTCCAATGCTGGTCCTTATTCACCCTCATATTCAACAGGAACCACACCAACGGTTCCCAGAAGCCCTGGTCGAACTGATATTTTGTCTAGCCATGGTTCACGTTGGAAGAAGGGTCGGGTGCTTGGTAGCGGCACATTTGGACAAGTTTTTCTTGGTTTTAACAGGTTCATGATCAAATAATTGCGTTTAACTATTTTCATTCATTGTTTGACTTTTGAATCTTGACTATTTCACTGATATGATTTCTGAATTATAGGGAAAGTGGAGAAATGTGTGCAATGAAGGAGGTGACCTTATTCTCAGATGATGCAAAGTCAAAAGAAAGTGCCCAACAGTTGGGGCAAGTAAGTCTTTTCGGTGCACCCTTTAATTATTTCTTGCCTTTTTTGTAAGAAAAATCTTTATCTTGTAGAGGGTAGAAAATTAACATTTGTTCTTGATAATGGCAGGAAGTTGCACTTCTAAGTCGTTTGCGACATCCAAACATTGTGCAGTATTATGGATCTGAGACTGTAAGAAAATCAATATCCTAAAATTAATGCACCCCACTTCCTTCTTTGTAATATATTTTCAGTGACTTGTGATCATATTTTAAGTATTCTAAAGATCTGGTATTACCTTATCAGGTGGATGACAAACTTTATATATACTTGGAGTATGTTTCGGGCGGTTCTATTCATAAAATTCTTCAGGATTATGGTCGGTTGGGTGAAATTGCAATCCGAAGTTACACTCATCAAATATTATCAGGACTTGCCTATTTGCATGCTACAAATACAGTCCATAGGTGAGTTTAATTTTCTAACATCTTATGCTTATTATAGTGCTAACATTATGTTAATTTGACGTCATATCTATTATGTTTACCAGAGACATTAAAGGAGCAAACATACTTGTTGACCCTAATGGACGTGTAAAATTAGCTGATTTTGGGATGGCAAAACACGTAAGAAATATACATAGTTTGTTGAATATAACGTAACATTAGCTATCTGTCTTTTGGTCTCTTGATTGATAGCATTTTGCAGATTTCAGGACCAGCATGCCCATTATCGTTCAAGGGAAGTCCATACTGGATGGCACCTGAGGTTAGTGTACCTACTAAACTCGGTTGATCAGCATATTTTTTTACTCATGAAAATATATTCTTTTATCAGAGATGTTATATCATGTTAAACTGTTTCAGGTTATTAACAATACTTCAAGTGGTTGCAATCTTGCGGTTGATATATGGAGCCTTGGGTGCACTGTAATAGAAATGGCTACAACTAAACCGCCTTGGAGTCAGTACGAAGGGGTCAGTAAATAAATGACTACAAAACGTTATAAAAACCAGAAATATAGGTTTATTATCTATTTTTTATATATTCTTGGTTCAGCTGATCTTACCATTGTATTTTCTTCTTCTATGGTTATGTCAAAGGTTGCTGCTTTATTTAAGGTTGGAAACAGCAGAGAACTTCCAACACTTCCTGATAATCTTTCGGATGATGGTAAAGACTTTATCTTGAAATGCTTGCAGCGGACCCCCTCACACCGCCCTACTGCCACCGAACTTCTTGATCACCCTTTTGTTAAAAATATTGCTTCGTCTGAAAGATTGATACCTAATCCTGGCCCAATTACCAATGCAATGAGATCTCTGGTATGCTTATATTGCGTAATTTTTCTGGGAAATTATTCGGTTTGATTATTAATTTTTATGATGGTTGTAGGCCATTGGACATGCTTCTGAAGGTGCTTCAGTTCACTCTAGAGGTCATGTGCCTCGTAACATATCATGCCCGGTTTCCCACATGGGCAGCCCACTTTTACATTCAAGAACGGGTCCAAACATGAATGGAAGGCTATCCCCATCTCCAATTTCAAGCCCACGGGCCATCTCGGGCTCATCCACACCTTTAACCGAAGCCGCTGGTGGTGGGGCCATTCCATTTTATCCCCAGGTGCAGAAGCCATACAGTCATGAGTATACAGGTTTGACTTTAACTTCAAGGTCTCCTACCAGATCCTTTGGCGTGCCTGGTAATGGGTCCCACTTTCTAGACCCGAAGCCTGATATGTTTCGAGCCATGCCTCAAGGGTCTCCCTTCTTTCAAGATATAGTTCCCTCAGACAATGACTTTTTGGGGAACCAAAAAGAAACATATGGCGGAAAATCAGTGTTAGCTGACCGTGTTTCTCAGCAGCTTTTGGGAGATCATGTCAAACCATATCCTCCCATTGACCTCAAGCCCACTTCCCCCGTGGTTAGCCGAAGAGAATGGAGTTGACTTGGTTTGACCACCGTTTTAGTCGACTAAAAGAATATATATTATAAATAATATCTATATATATATATTTTGTTTTATGTTCATAATCCCTTTCAGACGGTGAAATAGAAGAGGGATGCTATTAAGTATAGGTACAGTTATTTCAGCTATGCAGATGGTTAGCTTTTGAAAGTCAAGCATTTTAACAGCGGTTCATGGTGGATATGTAAAAAAGTGTAAAACTCATACTTGTTATGCAGCAGAGACTCAGTGGGCTTGTTTTTGTTATGGTTGGACCGCGGTACAGGACGATGGTTAGATGTTAGAATCCAGATTTTGGTGAAAGAGGTGAAGGTTGGTTATAGATTGTTGTGTGAAATGTAAGACATGGTTTAGGATAAAAGGGTCATTCCTAGTAAGAATGTGTAGGGAATGAAAATAGTTAATGTAACCATGTTTTGTGCACAACCAAAGCTTTATCAATGAGGAACTTCCTTTTTGTTATATGATCATTTATGTTTGGTTGATTCTCTCTTGACCATAGTTGCATCAAGATGACATGAAATGGTTCATGGGCATTGACCCATATGTGCATATTTGTCATGATCTAAGAAATCACTATGAATAATCACATGGTTGTACTAAATGAGTTTCTTCTGAAGAAAAAGTATACTTTATACAACAGTTTTCAACTATTTTTTCTCATATGACATCAAAAAAAAAAGGGCGTATCTGGTGCTGCAAAGAGCTCCCGCGTTTTCGCAGGGTCCAGGGAGGGTCCGTCCCATTTAAGGGAAGATGTACGCGGTCTTTCCCCCACATTTTGCGGAGAGGCCGTTTCCACGGATCGAACCTGAGACCTTCGGTCCCTTAGGAACAGCTTTTACCGCTGCGCCAAGGCCCGCCCTCATATGACATCACAAATCTTTTAAAGAGGAGACTCGTGGACAACTCTTTTATGAGTTTTCATTCATAAATCCACAATATTAAAAGACCAATTAATCTAACTTTGATATTTTATGTTGAATGTTAATTAATGTTCGTAAAGTTCATTTTGTAAACGTAAGTTGATACACACATATACAAACAAACACATTTAAAAAAAGGGATGTAATAATTATAATCACTATTTAATCGTATTGAATAGCGAAGAGTAAGTGCTTAGAAACAAAAAAAAATTCAATTGTATCGTAGCTATGCGGACAATTTATTTTATTATTTTAGTGTCATAATCAGTTTTTAAAATATATTCATTTTCTTTTGTACTTTTAAAACATAGCCTTCTATAAAATTATAATATTTGTTTATATTTATTTATTTCTTGATATAAAATTTATTAATGTGATGTTTTTAATTTTTTGTTTTAAATAAAACTTGTTTTTCCTTTTATGATTTTGATATATGGCGCTTTTATAAACTAAAAATATGACGCTTTAATATTTATATTTTTATCTATGTTTCACTATTAATTTTTATTGTAAAACTAACTATGCAAACACTTACTAGATTCAATCTATAACCAGCTGGGCTAGTCCAGTTGACCACCTCAATGAGAGATAAGAATCTAGTGGCCATAGGTCACGGGTTCTATCCTGAGGGGGGGAGGGTTTACCCACAATATATGAGGTTCCCGCCCAGGATGGAATAGGATAGTCGGCGTGGGGGCTATGTAGCGTGGGTCCGGTTAAGACAACATAAGTCTATACCCCCCACCTCCCGACCTGCGATTACCGATTCTTGCCTGTCAAAAAAAAAAAAACTAGATTCAATCTATACATGCTCAATAGATTTTTAAACACGTTTTAATAAATACACAACAAAACATATCTTTATGTTCGTCCAATTTCCATTACAGTCTGATAAAAGCATAAAATTCTGAAGGAAGCAAGCTATTGTATAAAATAATATTATTGACGTTTGGTGAGATGACATGTGACCACTCACTAAACCCATATATAAAGCACACACATTCTGACCCTCATTTCTTTTTTTTTTTTTTTTTTTTTTAATTTTTACTTTTGATCGTACTCCTCTCAACGATCGGGTTTTGTCGCTATTATAGTATTATTGGTCTAACGGCCCCATTTTTGTTCTTATACACATATAACTGAGAAAATTACAAATATAACCAATCAAAATTTAAAAAAAACTTAAGAATCACAAGTATAATTGCAAAATTTCGAAACCTTAAACAAAACTACGAATTACATTAACGCATTCAAAGTAGCATATTCATCTCATCTCTATAATTTAATTAAATATTATTATTTTTAAAAATTTATCTCTGTATTTTAACATCACATATTTCATTCATTATCTTTATCTTACTCGCAAATATTTTTTTTATAAATTTTCTCCATCTTACACACTAAAAAAGAAGCTGTATCTCAACGTCAATAACTATATCCAGTTACATATTCTTATCAATCTTACAATAATATGATTATAGTCACTATTAAGACTATACGTAATGGATATTTTCAGGGTGACATAATACAAGTCATGCTACAAAAATCATTACAAACTAATTAAAAATAGCTCCAGATTCCTAAGGCTTCAATCCCTTAATGGGATCCGAACAATTTTTTTTTTCTTATATAATTGTATCAAAAGGGACTCCAAATATTAGTTAATAATTACACTTGATTTAAAAAGTTTTTAATAAAACAATTTTTATTTATGTCACATTTAAATGCTATTTTAACTAAACAACAGTTTAAAAAATAAACTAATTAACCTTTACAAAATTGATTTTATAGTGATATTAATTTACTACGCATATAGTGTGCAATTTTGACCAAAAGTCAACCCACCTATTTATGCTATTCATATCCATTATATATCTCCATCTTCACGACAATTTTTATAAACATCCGATCATCATCAACCAATCTTCTCGTTAACTTCAGATCAAATCAAAAAATCCCCAAAATGTGGATACTTTCATGGAAGGGAGCCACTGGATTTTCAGCTTCATCTACAGCTGAAGAAGTTACTCGAGGAATCGAAGCCTATGGCCTCACCGCCATTATTACAGGTTTCTCCTGTTTTATTTTTTAAAGCCGTTTAGGCTTTAGGGTTTAGGGTTTTTTTTTCCTTTATGATCCGAGCATATTTCAGGTCCAACAAGTGGTATTGGTCTGGAAACTGCTCGGATTCTAGCATCACGGGGCGTACATGTGGTGATGGCGGTCCGAAACACCACCGCGGGTAACAAAATCAAGCAAGAGTTAATCAACCAAATCCCCAAGGCGAAAATCGATGTTATGGAGCTTGACGTTGCTTCACTCAAATCCGTTAATAAATTTGTGACGGAATTTAAAGCGTCAGGATTACCCCTTAACATCCTCATGTAAGTTTACTTATTTCTTGTTAATATACTGCTAATAATAGTTAAGATAATGATCTGGTGTTTTTAACAACGGTTTGGTGTTTATAGTGCGAATGCTGGGATTATGGCACCACCGTTCAGTTTGTCTGAGGACAACATTGAGCTACAATTTGCGACGAATCATATTGGTCACTTTCATATGACGAATTGTCTACTCGAAACAATGAAAAACACCGCAGAAAAGTCTGGAGTTCAGGGGAGGATTGTTATATTGTCGTCGGAGGTTCATAAGATGAGTTATAAAGAGGGGATTCGGTTCGATAAAAATAACGACGAAAAGAGGTATGTGATTGAGTTGACGAAATAGTTTTCGTGACACTCGTTAGGCGTCGCTAATGTTGGAATTTGTTAAATGTGACAGTTACAGTGCTTTGCTAGCGTACGGACAGTCTAAGCTTGCTAATGCTTTGCACGCAAAGGAACTTGCAAGGCGACTCAAGGTGATTTTCGGGTTTTAATTCGCAAACTCGTTGAAAATACGATCACGAATTTGGTTGTTTACAATTGTCATGTTGTTTTACAGGAAGATGGTGTTGATATAACGGTGAATTCGCTTCATCCAGGAGTTATCGCGACGAATCTTGCGCGCCACACGGCTTGGATGAGAGGTACTTGTTATAGACATCGTGGCATTTCACTACTCGAAAACCGGTCATAAATGGGCTCAGTCGAAATTAGTTCTTGTAGCGACGAATCTCAGTCGCTAATTTAGGGATCGTTTTTTAGTAACTAAAGGCATATCCGTCGCAAAAATGATTACAGATTGGATTAGCAAAAGTTTTTTGCGACGATCGCAGTAGTGTTTTATACGTCTCTAAAAATATTTCCTTGACGAATTGTTTCTTGCTCTTACACAGTGGTCTTTGGGTACATCGTACGCCTTTTCCTAAAGAATGTGGAACAGGTTTGTTTTTGGTGACGAAAGGTGTTAGTTTATCTCAACGGTTTAAGTGGTGTCACTAAAGGTTCATTTGATATTTGTGTGTTCAGGGGGCGTCAACTACATGCTATCTGGCACTGCATCCGGGCGCGAAGGGCATTAGTGGCGAGTACTGGGCGGATAATAACATATCAAGTGCGAGCGGCTTTGTTGACGATCCAGAGTTTGTCAAGAAATTTTGGGATTTTAGCGTCGATTTGGTTGAACGGACGCTAACTTCATCGTCGCTATAAGTTCTTTCCGTTGCAATTACGTAGCAACGGTATAATGTAAACTGTCCTTATTGTGTAATACGTTGTAATTTGGGCGTTGTCAAAATAAAAGCAAACCTATTAAAACTTCAAGAGTGGTTTTATCATGAATAACAAAAATTAAATTCATTCGGTAACTTCTAGTAAAATAGAAAAAATAACCAAAATTATTTTTGTGTTAAAAATCTAGATCAAGTAGCAAACAATAAAACGGTTCAATAACTAATCACTAGTCGACATTCAACAACTTTATTAATATTAAGAGACAATACCTTAAAATGACCCTTAACCTAGTATTTATACTAAACCTATACTACTTGTAATCCAATTAAAACTCTATTAAATAATCAAATAAATTAACAAAGTCAATCCTAATTTAATAAAAACTCCACTAAACAATTAATAAAACTAATATTAATTACCATAAAAAAACTCTAAAAGATTATAGAAAACGTGTTGCATAGCATATGTTATTCTAAGATTAACATTTCAAACACGTTAGTCTTATGAAAAGTTTGTATAAAAAGAGGTGCATCAAATAGTAACTTTGTTTTTTAGTAAAAACTTAAGAATCAATAGCAACTGATGATGATGAATTGGGACTAATCAACATCAAAGATGATTAACAGCAACTTGCTATTAATGGTCAAGTCTATAGTATTCACTTTGTCACCACTGTTGGATTTCCTACTGATTTAACTGTCAAGCTTATAACTTCCAACTATCATATTTTTCCCAAATGACTTTGATAGTTCATTACAATGTTTCAACCTCTATATAAGGAAACCATTTAATCTGATATTGGGTTACGTTTTTCATATGAATTTTCACATCAAAGAACATGTCGTTTTGTCTTCTTGATTAGAAACTCTGTCTTATTTGATTAAAGATTTTATATACATGAAATATATTTAAATCTGAAAGTGATTTTACATTCTGTTTAGAATCTATCCAGACATTACGATATAGTAAGCACTCTTTTAATGAAAAAAATATCATTACTTTAACAACATACATTATTATTACTTTGTTTCACTAATTTTACAACAAAACAGTTCATGAAGTTCAACACCAAATAGACTACTTCGATTCGATTAACTCCACACTGAAATCCCACAGTTTCTTTGCTAATTCTGGGTCGCGTCCATAGCCGGTTGCTTTATTCAAGTTGCTGTCTACAAAATACTCCCCTCTAACGCCCTTAACTTGCGGGTGCAATGCTACATAGCATGTAGTTGCAGCTCCCTAAGGTCACATAATTCATGATCATTAGTTTTGAATTATCTTCAACTAAATAAGAAAACATAAAAATTAAATAAATGAAGTATTATCAACCTGTGGGATGTTCTTCAAGAAACTCTGGACCGCATTAACGAATACAGCTGTGTCAACACAAGTTCAAGATCATCAGCATAGGAAAAAAGATGATTAATTTCTTGTAGCAAAAACAATTTTTCTGAAAAAAAATTTATAGTCCTAAAGTAGATATGAAAATGGAAGTGAAAGGGATGAGGCATACAGAGGAAACCACCATGACGCGATATGTTTGTTTTAATAAGTCCAGGATGCAGCGAATTGGCAGTTATATTCACTCCCTCTTCCTACAAGATACAACATTCATGAAAGGGTAAGTTAATTTAACCTCTAAAAGATGATTTATTTTTACATGAATCGAGTAACATTTCACTATATGTTAGTTGTTGATGATTGATTAATAGTTAGTTACCTGTAAGCGTCTTGAGAGCTCTGATGCGTGCAATACATTAGCAAGCTTTGATTGCCCATAAGCATACCACGGGTTATAGCTGAAAACAATATCACATAAGATCATTTCAGGTGGATGATCCTAGATTAACAAGGTTTATAAGAGTGACCCATTTTGACCCATCGTATAATTTAAACAAACCCACATTGACCTGTTGTATAGTTTCAGTAGACCCAAATGAACCCATAAGCAAATTTGTTCCCCAAATCAACCCATTTATTGATTTCATAGCTTGAAGATTTACCTTTTTTCATCATTGATTTTATCAAACACAATTCCTCTATTGTATGTTATCCTGTGAAATTCAGAGGCAAGAATTACTATCCTTCCTTCTTTTCCACTATCTTGCGTGGTCTTTTTCATGGTGTCCAACAACAAGTTTGTTAACAGGAAGTTACCTAACGAAAGAAATTAAGCATTTTTCATTCATTAGCGCGTTGGTCCCAAGTGAAAGAAAATATAAAACCTTGGTAAAAAACACATACCAACATGATTGGTAGCAAACTGCAATTCAATGTTATCTTTGCTGAGAGTGAAAGGGGGAGCCATAATCCCTGCATTGAGACTTTTGACACAAAATAACCATAATATTATCCCTCTTTTTGTAACAAAAATCATGGATGATCAAATCAATGTGTCTTACTTACATCAAGATGTTTAATGGAAGTCCCTTTGAACAATATTCTGATGCAAATTTTCTAACGGATTCCAGTGAGCTGACATCCAATTCCATCACTTCAAGTTTTGCATTCGGGATTTTTTCAGCAATGCTTTCTTTTACTTTTTTACCAGATTCGAGATTTCTAACCGGCATGACGACATGAACGCCACGTAAAGCAAGCACACGCGCAGTTTCTAAGCCGATACCACTAGTAGCTCCTGAAAGTTACATAACAACTTTTAAGCATGTACTTAAGTGATTTTTTAGTTACATATGTGTAAAGTTATTTAAAAACGGCACATGATTGATGTAAAACACTTGTATGATAATATGAATAAACATGTAACTGAAATTTATGAAGTATGATTATATGTAAGAAAAAGCATCTATATTATTATTTTTTACCAACTTTTGTGCCACGTTAACTCCGCCAACCAGCAGAAAAAAAAAAAGACTGATCAAACAAGTTTATTTTAGTAATTTTATATCTAAAATTCATATCAAAATCATTAAAATGATGAAAACTTATTGACTCATGGCAGAAAATGATCAATCAAACAACTAAATTTACGAACGAACAGACAACAGTAACACAATAGAAGTAAGATTACCGGTAACAATAGCGGTGAGACCATTTCCATCAATTCCTTTAGTAACATCTTCTGCTGTAGAAGAAGCAGCAAATCCAGATTTACCCTTGAAGATTGAAATCCAAGGCATTTTTTAAGAGGATGATTAGTTTGTAGAATGAATATATGAGTGAAGTACGTTGTGATCGATGAGGTTCGATTAAACAACAATTGTATCAATATATAAAGCTGTTGCAGTAGAGATTAATTAATTAAACAAAGAATATAATAATAAATGGGGTACACGATTGAATGCATACTTGGTCTGTTTTACATTATAGTTGAGAAACAGAAAAAGTTGTAGAAAAACGTGACATCAATGTTCAAACAATTAAAAAGTTCTAGAAGAATGAAGTATCTTTTTTATGACATTAAGCATATGAGCTTTTACATATTATCATTTCGATCCCTATAATATGTAACTTCACGATATTTAAAACTCACACGCATAACTTATATCGTTTTACTATCATTTTAAGACGTTGTTTGTCTTTTAGTGGATATTAAGATGTTATTTTTTAATAGTTTATAGCATCTTAATTGTTACACTTTAATCATTCAGACTTAAGATTATATTTTAATCAATAAGATTCTATACACTAGTAAGAGATAACTTTTTAGTGATTATTAAAAGGCTACCAAATAGCTTTTAAATCTTATAGTTTTTTTATAAAATGGACTCTTATATCACTTTGCTAAACGATCATCTTGACTTTTTGAGCTTTACAAAATTAAATTTGCCCTACCTTTTGACTAGTTTACTAACCACAATACTTTTGTTTTTATTTACCTTTCACAACTTATTTAACAAGTCTTGATGTACGATAATAATGCACGCTACAAGTTCAATTATGCACAACTCTATCAATTTAATTTTAACTTTTAAATAAACACTTTGCCTATCCAATTAAGAAAATCAAACACGTAACAAAGGTAGATGGGATGAACACGAAACATTTAAGTTAAAATACTTTGTGAAAACTGTTATTTCTAAAGTGATAATAAAAACCAATAAATATATATCTTACACCTTCAATTCGTATATATTTTACTGATTACAATCATAAAGTTAAGAAATTTTTTTCTTTGACTTGATCAATAGTTTGCTCCTTCTAACTAAAATTGCTCAATCCGTCACTGTAAAGGGGGTTCTAATTGTAAAGGGTTTGAAACGAAATCGTTTTGGATAAGTTTTAGAGTGATATGAAGTACTATTGTTAGCTTAAATTGAGATGGTTTGGTTAACAAAAGATTTTAGTTAAGCCATGTCGGTTGCAAGATATAATCGAGCAACATTCTTCATAGCTAAACAAAATGTCAACATTAATTTGCTCAAGCTCGATTAAGTTGGTTCATGTTAACTTGTGAAAATAGTAATATATCATCTAAATTATTTTTACTAAAATATAAATTTCTATACTTTGTTTGTCATAATCAATGAAATTTATTTACGATTGTCGAAGCCTTCTAAATTCAAATATCGTAGAAGCTTGTTATACAACAAATTACAAGACGAAATCAAGAAAAGAGTGTTAAACTGTTAATGGAAAATGGTTCATTTCATTATATATAAGGAGTTTCTTTCTTTAAGGACCACCCAGCCCATAATAATTGTTAAGGGGCTAAAAGTGTAAATCAAATTGGAGTACGTCATTGATGATTCATCGAATCAGCGTACATATGAATTATGAAGATACTGCCCATGAATTAAAAGTCTAAGCTTTTACTTTTCTAGAATTGTTATAATATATACCGCTTAAAGGATTTAAATTCTTAAGATATTTTCTAGAGTTTATTTAAGGAGGAAAAACAATTATTTATTTGAGTTTTTTTGAGTTTTTTTAATTGAAAGAAAATGATAGGAATAAGAAAATTGAGTTTCCGTCTTCACAGTTTACGTAAGAAAGTAAAAAAAGAGAGTTGAAGGAAAATAAAAGCCAAAATCAATCATTCCAAATGAAAGAAAGTAGAA
>BJCN01128250.1:0-16021 GCA_018326445.1 Flaveria brownii
GTGGACTTCTACGTGCTCATTTAAGACACGGACTTAGTAGAAATAAAAGACAATTATTATTTGTGGTTTCGATTGTTGTATTTGTGTATGTTAAACATATATTTTCCTGTAATCTGATTTTAATATTATTTCCACCATTAGTCAACCATGTGTTATGAACAATCAATCATTCCCTCGTCCGCTCCGATGATTCCGCCGTCGATCGGGGTGTGACAATTTTGGGTGGGTTAAAATTATTAAGTTTTGGTACCTCGGTTCTTATTAAAATAGGGTATGATTAGCTTTAAGTCCCACTTATGATAAAATAAAAGGGTTTCAGATTCGGTCAGATGGATTTTTCATATATACGGCGAGTTTACTCATGAGTGTGATCTCGAATTGCGTACTTGAGTAGTGGATGATCCGGTGGGCCCATGGTCCATCAGTGATCCAATTAGCCGTTCAAGAAAAATAACTATTGCTCAAATATTATTAAATACATGTCACGTGATCATTTGCCTTTGTCGTATGATGAGGGACTTTTTGAAAGATGAATGTGAAACGATAAAAAGGCGCTAAGATAAACGTGAAAAGGGTGAGGTGGCATCGGTAGATGAAGGTAGAATTAGTACGGTGGTAATGGAGATGGTGATTGAATAAGGAACGATATAAAAGAGCATGAGGCAACAAAAAAAAGGTGATGTGTCATAATAGTACCATTGGAAACACAACATCCCACCTTAGATGCATTCAAAATCCTTCAAGCCGAATGATATATACCACAACAACTATTCTTGCCTTGAAAAATAAACAAAAACTACGCGTACCCTACAAATAAGGTTATTTTACATGTATTTAACACATTTTCTAATGTCTCAAACGCCCCAAATCCTAGGGGTGTTAAAAAATATCCGAATCCGAAACCGAATCCGAAATCGAATCCGAAATATCCGAAAATCCGAAATTCGGATATCCGAACTTCGGATACCCGAAATTTCGGATTCGGATTCGGATTCGGATTCGGATAGTGATTTTCAGAATTTTGAATATTTCGGATATCAGAAATATCCGAAATATCCAAAATATTTTTATAAAAATTTAAAAATATTAAATATTAATTAAATATTTCAGATATTTTTAGATATTTAGGATATTTTAATAAAAAAATTCGAATATCCGATAAAAACTTCAATAAAAATTATTACATTTTTATAAAATTTATTAAATAATATAAATTTTATTTGAATTCGGATATCCGAATCTGAATCCGAAATTTCGGATATCCAAAATTCGGATATCCGAAATTTCGGATTCGGATTCGGATTCAGATTTATTTCACTATCCGAAATTTTCAGCGAATTTAAACACCCCTACCAAATCCCCTTACGACATCAAAAGACCACCTCAATATTAGACTACGCATAAACCATCACTCAAAACAGTTAACAACACTAATCTCAAATAACATTACCTTTAGGTGCTCACAGTTTCTAAGTAGGAAGTTCGAGCAACCCAAGTTTCAATATATGCTTTAATGGCATATTATTACTGTAAAAATACTAGAATAACATTATTGAATGATGTGTCAATTACACTATAAAAGAAACTTACATATAAGAAATAAACTAGAAATCTTAAAACCTAAATCGACTCGTAAACTTAAGATAACTAAACCTTTGTAACATATTCTCTAGCTAAATTATTCGTATAATTATTTCATCTATTTACAAAGAGACAATATTATCATATATGAAAAAATATAAAAGTAAATAAACAAGAACCAATCAATGATCCTCAGCTAGTCAGCTCATGTGACTTACATGAGGTACTTTAAGCTTCATTAAAATAGAAAAAACTCTTGTGTTTAAGTCTTATTTATAATATAAAAAAAGGTTTTATGTTGAAAAAAAAAATTTCACCTAAAGTGAGTTTCATCGTGAGAATAATTTCGAGTATCGTACTCGACTAAAGAAGATAGACATTAACCTATCAGTGATCTAAAAAAGTCTTATTTATAATATAAAAAAAGGGTTTATGTTGAAAAAATTTTTTCACCTAAAGTGAGTTTCATCGTGAGAATAATTTCGAGTATCATACTCAACTAAAAAAGATAGACATTAACCTATCAGTGATCAAAAAAAAAATTAAACATTGAACCAAACCCCAAACAAACGAGTGTGTTATCACTTAGACTGTCTACAACGTTAAAAAGTGTTCTTCCCACAAATAGTCACAATCAACATGTCACATCAGGTTTCCATTAACTTTCATCTATCATTTCCACAATCAACGTTTACCCCCCAACATCATCCTTCCCACAAACAACCATTAAAAAAACAAAACAACATACATTTTTGTAACGTGGACCCCACAAAATGCATCCATGGAACGCCCTTGGCAAAGGACGGGTGAAGGACGGATGAGTCTGCATAAAGCAGCCCTTTCGAAAGACGGCACGGACAGGGTTAAGAACGGGGCCAAGGGGGCGTTGTGAAGTGTGAACACTATTTTATCAGTTATGAGACGTGAGTAATATACTTCGTGGCAAAGCTACAAGTAACAAATGCATTATGCATGACAGCTGGGGACTTATCCGCTGCTTCACGCGCCTATCTGGATCCAAGATATTTTCCCCGATCAATTCAATCTCAACCGTCGATCACATATTCCTCATTGCATATCCTATTTCTACTAATATACTATAGCCATTGCGCTGTTAGGGTTCAAACTACCATAAACAGATTCGTATCTTTTTCTCTGTTCCGATTGCATCGCCTACACATTGTGGTTTTACTCGTTATCTTCATAATAATAATCGCCTTTAAAGCACCTGAAGGTGGATTCGTGCTCATGTGTGAAGATTCACCCATGGTTTCTCCTTCCATTGTTGCCGTTGAAGGTTTGTTCGTACTTCCGATTCGCATTTTAGAGGTTTTGCTTGTTTTGGTTTGATTTTGTGGTGTTTAGGTGAATCCGGTTGTTGATACTTGATGCGATGGTTTTTGATCGATTGTGTCGTTGAATGTCGTTGTTCTATAGCTCTTATTTGTTTCCGACGTGTATGTTGTAGATTTTATCGCTTTTATGGTGTGTTTGTTGATGGATGATTTGATCCGTTTGTTGATTTGGTGTTTGATAATCGTTGTAGGCTGGTGTTCTTCTTCGATTTCCGTGTTTTGTGAAATTGTGAGTATTATTTCGGTTTGATGATTTGATGTTTTGGATTGTTTGAATAGTTATATGATCTTTATTAATTATTATTCCAATGCTGTTGACTTTGACCATGGTTGGATTTATGAGCATTTCATATTCCTGTGTGTTTCATGTTTCTTTGTTTTGATCTGATTTTGAATCAGATCTGAACAGTTGAACGTTGTGCTTGTAGAATTTTAGTATCATATTTTGTCCACATCCGATCTGGTTTTCCAGGAATGGTAACTCTGATATTCGGCTTGAGGTTTGATTATTATTTTTTTTCAATAAAAAAGGAAAGACTTTAAGCTCAATAATTTGTTGGAATATTATTGTTTAATGAAGCTAACCTTGGTGAGACGCATATGCTTCATTTATTAATTATTTATGGAATGGAATAGTGTATCACTTTGACAGCCAATCAAGCTGGACTTTAAAGCTTGATTTGCAATATTAGCAAGTTTTCAATGCAGGGGGTTGGGTTGGGGAAGGGTTAAGGTAAAAACAAGGGAGATAGTTCCAACTTTGCCACCTTCTAAGGGTGGCAGCATAGTGGTAAGCGCTTGATTTTCCTCTAGTTTCACGTTTGAATCTTGCTTCCGCTGTTTTTGTGCCTTAACAAGTAAAGGCCACCTGCCCTAAGAAAGCTGCTTTTTACTTGGTCCCGCTGGTTAACAGAGTATTGGTGGAATTACCTTAGTTTTCCATAACGGTTCTCACTGTTACAGCCTAATATGATGCTGTAAAAACAAGTTTTTTAGGCATTAGCTACCACGTGTATTTGTACCAAAGTTGTGATATTATTTGGCTTTAGTAACTACAAGACGAATTGTCAATCCATGTTAACTTATTCTTTAATTAATGGGAATGAAACTTTATATAGACTGACCTTTACATTCTTTAATCACTAGTTGATCCTAAAAAGCAAGAATATTAATTTATTCTTTGATCCCTAGCATATTTATTTGTTAGCTACGTAGTTAAAATACCTTGTAGCAACTATTAGTGGTTCTTTATCAAACATTAGACTTGGTGGCATTTGACCTCATCCTGTAATTGCAAGATGACTAAAGTTATTGGTTCAATTATGCCAAACAACATCTTAATTTTGTAGGGCCCTTATTCATTAAATTGCCTTCTAATTACCCTTTTTTTCAATAAAAAAAGTTTGATGTGATCTGTCAAGCCTGCTAAGTTATCACCCTTTCGTTAAATATACACATGCCCTTAAGAGGCCCTACTAATGCTTGTCAAGATGCCTGTCCTTTTCAAGTGTAATACATATGTCCATTATTTGTCCAATTTGTGATAGTGCTGTTATGATTTGATCAAGTCAAAAAGGGACCTTTGATGCTTGGATATATACTTCATTTTGCATACCTTTTAGCCATGTATAGTTCAAAAAATCATGTATAATAATTATTTCATGTATGTTACAGATCACCTTGGCTAATTATTTCATTTTGCTTATGAATATGCATATGCAAAACCAAAAAAAAAAAAAAACTCTTATGTGATATATACACTACAATTTGGTTGTTATCTATGTCGAGCTGGGGGTCTCTTTGGAAGCGGTCTCTCTGTCTCTCAAGATAGAGGAAAGACTGGTCACCACCTACCCCTTCCAGACCCTACTTCCAGTGGGACATACTAGGTACGTTTGTTTGTTTGTTTGTTAAAAAAGACCTATACAGTTTAATCGTTGTAAAATATAGAACTTTTGGTGTTTGTTTGTTTTTTTTGCTAAGCTGAAAACACTCTTTTATTAGTTGAGAGTTACTAAAATCTAACTGTACATATGCAGTTTTGAATTCGAAGTCTGACGGAAAGAAGTACATAACATCTGAGGAGTTACAGAAGCACAACAAGCCAAATGACTTGTGGATCTCAATCCAGGGCAAAGTTTACAATGTTACAGAGTGGGCTAAAATACACCCGGGTGGTGATATCCCCCTCATGAATCTTGCTGGTCAGGATGTAACCGATGCATTTATCGCCTTCCATCCTGGCTCAGCATGGCAACACCTTAACAAACTCTTCACCGGTTACCACTTAAAAAATTACCAAGTTTCTGCAGTGTCGAAAGATTACAGAAGATTAGCTTCCGAGTTTGCAAAAGCTGGGATGTTTGAAAAGAAAGGACATGGTGTGATCTACTCGCTTTGTTTTGTGTCTCTGCTTCTTTCCGCTTGTGTCTACGGGGTGTTGTATTCTAGCAGCTTCTGGGTTCATATGATGGCGGGCACGTTATTGGGTTTAGCATGGATCCAAATTGCGTATCTGGGTCATGATGCAGGGCATTATCAAATGATGTCGACTCGTGGGTGGAACAAATTCGCAGGGATATTCATCGGGAATTCTATCACGGGAATAAGTATTGCGTGGTGGAAATGGACACACAACGCCCATCACATCGCGTGTAACAGCCTTGATTATGACCCCGACCTTCAACACTTGCCGATGTTAGCAGTCTCTTCTAGATTCTTCAACTCATTGACATCCGTTTTCTACGGGAGAAAATTGGCATTCAATGGGTTGGCTCGATTTTTTGTGAGCTACCAACATTATTCCTACTACCCGATCATGTGTGTCGCGAGGGTCAACCTTTATCTACAAACGTTACTACTACTACTCTCAAAAAGAAAGGTTCCCGACAAGGGGTTGAACATTCTCGGCACCATTGTCTTCTGGACCTGGTTTCCGCTCCTTGTTTCTTGCCTACCTAACTGGCCAGAACGAGTTGCGTTTGTCTTGGTTAGTTTTTGTGTCACAGGGATTCAACATGTTCAGTTCACATTGAACCACTTTGCGGCCAATGTTTACGTGGGTCCACCGAAGGGGAACGATTGGTTCGAGAAGCAAACCAATGGGACCATTGACATCTCCTGCTCGCCTTACATGGATTGGTTCTTTGGTGGTCTACAGTTCCAGCTTGAGCACCATTTGTTTCCTAGGTTGCCTCGGTGCCATTTGAGGTCCATTTCTCCTATCGTTAGAGAACTTTGCAAGAAGCATAACTTACCATACACGAGCCTATCGTTCTTTGATGCCAACATAATGACACTTAGAACGCTTAGAACCGCGGCTCTACAGGCTCGTGATCTCACGAACCCGGCTCCCCAGAACCTGCTATGGGAAGCCTTCAACACTCATGGTTGAAACCTTTTGTCCTCGGTACTCCTCTCGGCTACTTACTGTACAAGGCTTTGAGCTTTTTTCGGAGCCGTTTTGTATTTTAATACTAAATATGGATCTTGATTATTTATAAATTTTGGATTTTTCTTATAATATCATCTATGGAACATTTTCTTAATTCTTTACTATTAAGTAGAGGTGACAGTAGGATCCATTTAGATGCATCTAGGTGATTATCTAAAATGGGTAATACTTGGGTGAAATGCATCTAGGTGATTATCTAAAATGGGTAATACTTGGGTGAGTTCTGAGTTCTGACTCGTTTACACCATTTGACTTGTTTATCTTTTTAAATTAGGGAGTGTTTGGGATAGCTTTTCAAAAGCAGCTTATTGACTTTTTCAATAGGTTAATAAGTTAGTATGGAGTAACTTATTAAATTATTCACTCACAACAATCATATTGCTAAACATTATAAAATGATTTTTTTAACTTTTTAAAAGTTAATAAGTTAAAAGTTGATAAAAATAAACACTTCTAAACACCCATTTAATATATTTCACTACGTGACATTTTAAATAACCATTGTTGCAAAGGAAGAAATCTTGCATCTTTCATGCAGTGTCTTGTGTATGCGGTTTTAGAGTCGAACCACTATTCCAGTGGTTCAAAAGTTATACGTTGGTTTGGAATTAAGTTAATTGGTTTATTGACCATTGAACAGTTACGCCTTACTTTGACCTCACTTAGCTAGCCTGCAGTGGTTCTATACATTTGCGAAAGATAGCCACAAGAATAGTTTTTCTAGAACTGAACCGGTCAAATCATAAAACGCATAACCGTCCAGGGATGGTTATGTGTATTTGAATGGCTTTCAATTGAACCGTGCTTTGCTTCCTTGTAGCACCAACTTCTCCGTAGGCAAGCTACTTAAAGCATCAATAAAATCCTTTATAAAAAATTAGTCGGTTCTGGAACAGTCGGAAGGTTGGATTTTTTTTTTGTACTTTCTTATTTTTTTTAATGATCTATTTACTATTTTGAATTGTATATATTATTTATTTTAAACTACATACTTATGTTAATGTCGTAGATATGCAAATAAACAATGTATGTTTGTATTTTATTTTAAATTCGTTGAGCTTTTTAAATTATATAGGACATAATCCGGTTTTTGATAAAAAGAAAAGTTGCATAGAGATTAGAATATGGTAAGAAATTTGATTGGAAAAACCAAATCTTAATAGATCTGAAAATTAAATAAAGCGTATCCACCTATCAAAAATAAAAAGATATTTTCGTTTTAATTATACATTTATTCCATCTCACCATCATCATCAAAGGAATCATCGATAGATGCCTCTAGCCGCCCAACACCACCTCTGCCTTTAAATATGTGCTTTGCTCGGTTACCATTTAGATGCTTGTTTTTATCAAGTATTCAGATTCGAATTGAGTAATAACTAGGTTTTTTTAGAAGTTAGCACGTCGCTCGTTGGTTGTATCGTATGCGGCGTGATAATGTATAGACTACAATCGACTCGGCTTATTTTCGAACTAAATTTACGTCAATACCCTAGTCGTTTCAAATTACGTCGAAATGTAAACCGCCTCCAATTTCTGCTGACATGTATACAAAAATACGAATGTAAGAAAGTTTGTTTTTTAAAAAATCGAGAGAGAGGGGGTTAAAGTGGCATTTTACAAAGTTTGTAAAATGTTTTTAGGGTGAAAGTGTAAAGATTGAAAGTTTGTTAAAATGGACACACACACAATTTATATTTGACCAAGTCAATTTGACTTTAAATATAAAATTATAGACAATTCAAGAAATACAAAAATAAATGATTGTAAATAAGGTGTGTATATAAATATGAACATAACAAATTATTTTTTCAAATAAACGTGTACATTGGTCAACCGAAAATTTAGAAATTTGAGTAGGTGAAAGTTGCACATCACAAATTTTAAAAAAAAAATAAGAAAACATAAATTAAGAAGAATGTTTCTTATGGGTTTCGAACTCATGACTTCATATACAAAACATACGCCTAACACCGGGCCAAATCATGAGTTTTTAATAATTTTAGAAACACATATAAATTTTGTCACTGTAAACGCGAAGACACACAAAAAAAAAAAATATTGTGAGATCCAATAGTTAGTTACGTGACACGTGGCATGCCGGTGGAACCACCACCGACCTTGCTAGATGAGTTATAGTTAATTTATTGAGTTTATTTTTGATAAGTAAAAATAAGCATGAAAGATTTTTGAGTAAATTACAAAATATGTCCTTTATTAATATATAAAATTACATGTTATGTCCTTTAACTTTAATAATTACATAGTATGTCCTTTTATTAAAAGATTTTGCACACATATTATCATTTACACTAACTATCATCTAAATGTATAGTTAACTCAGTTATATACCCCCTCACATGAGACTATTTTTATCATTTTTTTTCACGTCTAATATATTAAAATTTTTATAAAAAATAAAAATTTTAAATGAAAAAAGATAATTAAAAAATATCGGATCGTTAGGTAAGTTGGTGAAACCAATCGCTCTTGGTCTGTGTTCATTCGACCAACCGTCAAAACTTTTAATGACAACAACTTTCAATAACATTTACTAAAGTAAAAAGTCTATGTTAAAAATCATTTAGAAAGTCGAAAAATCATCAATAAACACCAAAAATACACGTAAATACTTTATAAACTACTCACACCAACAAATATGAAAAATCAATAAGGAACAAAAACTTAGAGATTACCTGTGATTATTTGAAATGCTTATATAATTGCAAAAGCAAGAAAATGAACTATTAGTCGTTCGTTAATCACAAAACAACATAACCAACAATTCAACGAGTGACGAAATACAAAAAGTAAATTAGAGATTTTAATCTTACCATCATTGTTTGTTAGAGTTCAAAGGGTTTCAATGGTGTGTGAGATGTTGTAGACGGCGATAATATTCGGTATTGGGCTATCAAATAGGGGGATGATGAAGTTAATGGTATTGAACGTAAGAGGAACGCGGGTTCACTGACTTACCCAACGGTTCGATATCTTTTAATTTTATTTTTCATATAAAGTAATCGTAGTAATGTGGACCACGATTTCTAGCGACTTGGGGTCGCCGATCTCTTCCTTAAATTTTTTTATTTGTTTAGTATATTAGATGTGGAAAGAAAATGGCAAAAATACATGTCATGTGAGAGATATGTAACTGAGTTAACTGTATATTTAACTGAAAGTTAGTGTAAAGGACAATATGTGTGCACATATTTAAAAAAAAAAGACATTGGATGTAATTATTAAAACTAAAGGACATATCATGTAATTTTGAGTATTAATAAATGACACAATTTGTAATTTACTCAAAATTTTTAGTTTAAAATAATGTACTTTTTCAGTCGGTTGTACACATATTTGAGTGTTATTTAATAAACTTTACGCTTAACTAATTTTGGAGGTAGTTACATAGATGATTGTGTGGTATAGACAAACTAAGAAGGGTGTTTTTTAAACAAATTTAAATACTTAACTTTTAATTTAATAACGATTTTAGACATTAAGATTGATTTTTGTTAACTAACTGTTTAATTGTTAACTTTTCTGTTACATTGCTACGTTAAGGTGTAAAGTTAGCCTTGCCAAATTCGTTACTATTTAGAAAATAAGTGTTTAAAGCTATTATCTTTTTACTTAGTATTTTTACCTGTTTATTTGCTCAAAACACATAGAGCGTTTATGCAACTAACCTCTAGTTTTACGGTGAACTTTCTGCGAAATAGATCTAGAATTTCAAAGACGAGTTTTTATTCGAAAATTGTTCTATCTTGTCTTATAGGAAAAAATAAAACCCTTAAATTCACTTTTTTCTAATATTAAAAATAATCATGAAGAATATAACTTCAAATCTTTTTTTTCATGATCAATTATGCATACATTCGAGTGTCATTCACTCATTTATAAAAGTTTTTCCATAATTAACTATTCACTAAATCCGATGTTTGACACCACAAAATATTTTAAGGTTATACAAAATATCAAAAGACAAATCTTATAGATCACAATAAATTTCACAAATATTTCTTGAAAGCGACTACCGAACCAAAATTAATTTTGCAAATAAACAAAAAATTGTCCCAAATATAGAAAAATATATCTTAAATTAATTTTAAAGACGAATAACGGTTTATTTAGCGTTGTTTATAATCTAAAAGTAGTCATTTTCACTTGCAACCACCTTCATCTTCTACCTTTGCTTCTGCTGATCAATAACTCTTTCTCTCTTCTTTTCCCATAATATTCTTTGCTCACCAAACCCTAATTCGCTTGAAATCTAATCAAAATTAAAAGAATTTGATGTTTACAGATCACCAAACTGAATATCAATTCCAAATTTCACTCACACGTTTCTTAATTTCGCATTTTGCCTCCAAAATTAGGTTTTCTTAAAATCTCGAATTCCAATGGTTAATTCTTCTTGAATTTTCCCCAAATTTGTTGTTTTGTGTTTATGATTCAGTGAGAGATTGAGTTATGGAAGTCGAGCAGTTGAATCAAGCAATGATGTTCAATGAGCCGTCTATGGAGCAAAGTATTAGCTTCGTTAAAGCCCTTCAGGTTAGATTTTAAATCTAGGGTTATTTCCCCTTTTGATTTCGTATCAGATCTGGGTGTCGTCGTATGCTTGTAATTGTTTAATGTCGTTGACTTTTATGTGATGTTGTTAGTGTTTGATTCCTTTTATGTGAGTCGATTGCATGTTGGAAGACCTGAATAAGATTTCATATTTCAGATTGTTGATTTGTTGAAGTACAATTGCAAAAATCTGCATCAGGACCTACAATTAGAATAGAGTTGGGTGTTAATTGACTGAAAATTAGTACTGATCCTGCATTTGAGATATGCTTGACTGAAATGGAAATATAACATATGTTAACTCTAAAAAAGGTTGATTGTTTTTAACTTAATTTTGGAAATTACTGTAGATCTAATTCACATTGTAAAGTGATTATGGATTTTGTTTGGATTCATCATGTGATTTGACTGATTTCCACTTGTTAGGCTTTGCTAATTGTTATTGTTCTTGAAGTTTACTGCTTGAATTAACTGAACTTAATTTACTTATGATGTGTTTGGATTTGTGTTTGGAAAGTGATTATTGAGACTGGAAGAATAAGGATCAAAATCATACAATCAGCTACTTAAACTTAAGATATGTAGCTAGTTTTGAATTTATCTTAGTAATCAATTTTCATATAGTTATTTTTGTACTTGCTTCTCCAGTTCTCATTATTTTAACCCTGAAAAATCAGAAATTTAGAATCATAATCAACTCTGCCAAAGACTCAAAATTAGTTATTGCGACTTTAAGCCACAACAAGTCAACAATGGCTTCAGGCACACAATCAAACACCCCCTTATTATTATTATTTTATTATTATTATTTTTTTTGAACGACTAAGATCTTAGGTGTAAACCTATCCTTTCGGGGCTATGTCCAAGGTCGACTACTCAACCACCCACAAGACCCAGCCCGCCAGCCCCCCCGATGCGCAGGAACCCCGTGGAATGGGTTAACGTTCGCCCCCTGTCAGGTTCGAACCCGAGATAAAGCCCAGATTCGTCCCCTCACCCAGATGTCCCTTCAACTGGAACAAGTGGGATTCGAACCCAGCACCTCCACTTTGGGAGGGCAGGCTCTTAAACACCCCCTTATAGCCTCTGTTGCATTAAAGTTGTAACATTTTCTTGAAATTACCACCCTGCCTATTGTCATTATTACATTAGTTATGGTTCATAAGGTTCATTAACATTTTGCAGCAAATTCTTGCGGTTCAAAAATCAGGTGTCTGGTCAAACATTGCAATTTTTCAGGAGGAATTATTAATTTAATCAAGATAGATGCTTTGACATGTCGTCCTTATCCCTTGTTTACATTGCTAAATTACAAAAGTATTTGGTTTTAGTAACATAATAATTTTGTTTTATTATAGATGTTAAATAATATTTTGATTGTCGATTTGCTAATCACGTTCAATGTTTATTTTAGGAACTCAAAAACCTAAGGCCACAACTTTATTCAGCAGCTGAATATTGTGAAAAATCCTATCTTCATAGTGAACAAAAACAAGTGTAAGAATCAGTTAAAAATAAACACACACATAGACACACACGACACTATTTCTTATGAAACTTTATACTCACTTTCTGGCAGGGTCCTTGATAACCTGAAAGATTATGCTGTACGGGCCCTTGTAAATGCGGTTGACCATCTTGGCACTGTTGCTTACAAATTGAATGACCTTTTAGACCAACAAACTTTAGAAATTTCAACAACAGCGTTACATGTTTCATGTTTACATCAGGTTAGATATATTGCAATTTTTTAGAAGATCTTTTGTTCTGACATTATTGATGACTGATATAATTTCTTTTTGGTGTTTTAAGCAACTTCTTACATGCCAAACATACACGGATAGGGAAGCTCTCAGGCAACAACAATTGCTAGCCGTGGTACCACGTCATCACAAGCATTACAGTTTGCCTAGTAAGAAATTAAATTTATATATATTTGAAGCTAATATTCTTGTAAATAATGATTTCTAATGACTTTACTCTTGCACTTAACTTAGATTCTGTGAGCAAAAAGGTTCATTTTAGCCCTCAGATTCAAGCCGGTGCAAAGCAGAGTCATTATCAGTCGCGCCCTCGACAACTTGTTTCTGGTATTAAGCACATTTCATTTCAAAATTCATTTTTCATCATTCATAAATCAGTAAATGTGGGGATGAAGTAATCAATATTTGACATGTTGATTTTTAATTTAGGTACCCCAGCTGCAAATACTCTTTGTTGGCATCTAGCATCAGAAACCAAATCTACTTTAAAAAGGAATTCAAGCCCTATGAGGTTTGCATAAACATCGTCTTTTCTTGTTTCTTAACAAGTGATTAACTTTCTGAACTATTTTTTTGGAACATGTGAAAAGAACCATCGTGATTTATCGTAGAGATGGTTAACGAGTCAAAATGTTTTTGAAGTACTTATACAGGTTAAAAAGTGTCGCGTCAGGTTGAAATGCATCTGAACACATTTTGAGTGGCTTTCAACCTGTTTTTTTCAGTTAAGTTTTGAAATTTTGCCCGTTTAAGAAAAGTTATAACCCAAATAGACCATTTTGGTAAGGTGGTCGGAATCACCCGTTCTTATTTGTAAGAATAAGCTATTTTGTACCAAAAATGGTTTTATGCGTTTACATTTTCATAGTTTGGCCAAAATTTCTCGTTTATATGTATTAAGTGCCTTTTTTTTACAATAATATGAACTGTATACAAAGGTTGGGAATTCAATCACTCGTTTCTCAACTAAAAGTCTAAAATAATGTCTAAAGTTCTCAAAAAGGACTCCAAGTGTTAAAAAGTTTCTAATTGTTTACAGCATTGATAATCCAAAAACTTCAAGTCGTGCTACTGCGTCTTCTCATATATCCGGTATGTTTTCTCTGTACTGTGCTCATTATGCACCTGCATTAAAATTTAATTTTAATACTTGTACGTGCAGATGGAAATAACAGGGTACAAGCAAAATCATCTGAATCTCATAGTCGGGTTCATAAAATGGGGCCCGCTTCAAGCACTGCTATTCAGACGCTTGGCATCTCAGGGCAGGTAATTTCAAATGTTGAGCTTGATTTTATCTTCCGCAAACTATAGGTTCTTGTTGAAACTATAGGTTCTTGTTGAAATGGGTCAGGTCACATAGTTAAACATTGAAAAAAAACTACTTATTACAATAATAATGTTGTATTAATAATATTTTTTAGTGAAAAAAACTTGGAAACTTTATGCCACATGCTCCCTTTTTAGCTGTTTTTTTGTTTGAACCATTAGAGATCTAACATAACCCAAAGTCTGAATCAACCACTCGTAAGTAAATGGTCGAAAGCATCACATGTGCAATAAACAAACAAGAAGTTGTGTACAATGATGAACAATAATGAAATGATGAACATATAACAAATGAGCCAAATCAACATACAATATAAGAGACAGATCAGCTGAACCTTTAATACTCATTTTTTAGTTTTTATGTATATATAATCTGTTAGATATGATTATATCATCTCAACTAGAATCCAATTGTTTCTTTACTAAAGAAGTTTAGGAGATTGTATGCATATAAGCACACTATTTTGCTAACTTCAACAACCTGTTTACTTACGTTTTGATTAATTTTCTTTTTGTTGACAGGATTCTGTGGAGTGTCCGAGGACAGTAATGTCATTTCGGTCATTTGATAATCCTAAACAGGAGATCACCCGGGCTCCTGTACGTAGCAGGAGCATTTTGTCGTCCTTTTTTGTCAAACAAAAGACACCAAAACTAAGGACAGGTCTGGTTTCATAAACCTGCTCAAACTGATAGCGCGCGCCACGGATGCTTCATATAACACATAACAAGAAGGTGTATATTTCCTTGTTCTTTTTCATTTAGTTTGTTTAATTTTCTGTATGTAATGTGAGGTGGTCTCACGATTTCATAAAATTATATTTCTTTTTAATAAAATGTTTCTAATCATAAGATTAAAGCCTTTTCTTTTTATTAAAAAACTGTTTAGAGAGTGAAGTTTGTTCAGTGGTTTGCTTTTGAGATCTAGTTTGTATTTTATTTCAACCTGCAACATTTCTCTTCTTAAATTTTGATAAACCACATACGCTAATGTAAAATAGTTTGTTCTAACAACTTCTATCATCGACGCATGACAATCGTTGCATCACCAACAAAAACTATACAAAGATCTTTCCATCTTATTTCACCAATGTCAAACAACCTTTAAAACTCTGTAAACTTATCTTTTGACCGTTTATATATTCAACCCACCAAATAACTACGATTTTGAGTGAGGTATTAGGTTCAAGTCCCATCTATGACAAAAATAAAGGGTTTCAAGTGGGTCGGGAGTTTTCTCACCTAATTTGAGTTTTCTACTGAGGGTGGCCTTAGTTTTCGTACTTGAGTAATGAAGTTGATCGGGTGGGTCAATGGTCTGTCAGTGATCCAATTAACCGTCTAAAAAACTACGAATTTGAGTTGTTATCCACTCATCCGCTGGTACTAATCTTTGTTTGTGTGTATAGATTGTTAAAAGTTGTGTTGTACTCATGTAATTGTTATAGTTAACCAAATATGATGGTATTGTAGGTAGTTATAAGGGGTGGATTGACCAATAAGTTCGACATTTCCCATCCTTTTTTTTAAGTAAAAGGTTTAGTAAAGGTATATATCACAACCTTAGAAAACCTAAGTTAAAATATAAAAAGTTATTTTCATTAACTTTATACGTTTAATTTATTGTATTTAAAAGAACACCGATCACTCGAAAGTTATTAACCTCCCTTGCATCACTATTTTTAAATTACGTTGAAGAGAATTATATGTTACGAGATAAAAACAATAATTTTGAGATAATATATAATTTTATAAGTTAAGAAGTATAGGTAAGTCGTCGTCTTTAAATTAAAGAGTGTACACAATGTAAATAACATCAGCTTTACGCAAGATCCATGAAGGAGTTGGTGCGCAAACGTAATCTTTGTGAACGATATTATATCTCATGGCTTAAACTTATGATCTTAAGATCATAAATCAACAACTTTATTAGTTATGTTAACCCCCCCCCCCCCCCCCCTTTT
>BJCN01128268.1:0-11174 GCA_018326445.1 Flaveria brownii
TCTCACATGATTTCAGGTTAAGCAAGTTAGTGGATTTCTACATGATCACTTAAGACCTGGACTTAGTCAAAGTAAAAGACTATTACTATTTGTGATTCCAATTGTTGTATTTGTTGGTATAAACTCATGCTATCCTGTAATCTGATTTTAATAATATTTTCACTATTAGACAATCATGTGTTATGAACAATCAATCATTCCCTCGTCCGCTCCGATGATTCCGCTGTTGGTCGGGGTGTGACAACTGGGAACCAGAGTTAACGACCTGAGAATAGCATACTAAAAGAGTCAACAAAATGGTTGGTGAGTTCAAGAGTTTGCGTTTAACATAAACAATAACAGGTAAATAAACATAAGTAATGTGCTAAAACAAAATAGTTAATCTAGTTTCACAAGTAGTAAGTATAGTGATTTCACGATCGAAGCTGACATGTGTTTCTTTTGTTTGCCCCCCATCACAACCTACCAAGTTGTGATGATGTTTGTGTTTAGGACAATATTGCACTCAGTTGACATCGGGTCACCCGGGTGGGGCTTGTCAGACCCAGTAGTACTACCCAACATTTCCCGCTAGTTACAAATATAACGATCCGAAAGTGTGAGGACTTTCATAAACACTACCTTATACTAGCACAACTTATCTATAAAAGCGTTTGTAAAAGAAAACAGTATGCTATCTCCCCCGAAAAAGGAAGTAAGTAAACAGTGGGGCATGAACTCACCTGGTGCGCAAACGAACAATATTAAAAGCTAACAGTGAGCAAAAAGACAACCTTCAGAGGTTACATAGAATACGTAAGTACATAAGTACGTGTACACGGAATCTTTAACAACCCTAAGTGCTCTATAAACACTTTGACACAAGGTTTTGAAAAACAAGACACACTAGACCTAGTTGACCCGTTGGTGACATTTCAAATTAAGTTCTTGTTGATCAAGTGTATCAATTAATCATTCAACATACCATTCCAGATTACTATTCAAGTTATTCTCATAAGCCATATTGTAACACATAAGACTTATCATGCTTTTCATGCTAATCCAAGTTATCATACAACGTACGTAATCCAGTTCATCATACAACATAACATGTACACTTGTACATTCTTCAAGAAAGCCCAATCATCATAATCCAACACATTAGACATCATCCAGAAACATTCTAACATGATCCTAACATCATAAACATGTCTAACTCACAATATCCAAGTTCTTTAAAATTAAAGTTTCCCTTTTGGGAACGTAATATCCCAAAATCTATTCTTCCATCAATTTCAACACAAATTCATCAATAACATACCCTATCTAGTTCATAGCAATCATAAGCATCCTTCAAACACTTATAACTCATCCAAACATAAATCATCATGAATAAAAGTTTCCACCTTTGGCAATGTATGAACTAGACTATATAGATCATGGATTTCTTGTATAATCTACATAGATTAACGTTCACACAACATCATTGACATCATAACACCATCAATCCATCATAAATTCATCAAGCTCATGCACAAAAGTTACTATTAATAGTAAGGTATGAACTACACATCAAAATCATAGATTTATTTCTCAATCACCCTATATTAACATTCATACAACCTAACTAACATCATATCATCATCAAATCATCATCAATTTCATCTTTACTTCACTAATTTTGAATTAGGGTTCTATCATAATCAAAAACCATGAACAACTTGATAAACCTTGCCTTTAGGTGTGTTTAGATGATGATTAGCACTTGAAATCAACTTGTACAACTTGGATTCAATCAAAATCGACTTCTATTGCTTGTTCTTGGATCAAATTCAAATGAAAGGGGTGTGTGGGAGTTGCTTGCGACTGAATGAGGGTGGGAGGGGTTTAGGGTTCCAATTTTGTTAAGTTTAATTTATGGTAATTACTACTTAACTCCCTATTGTTTATATTTTATAAAAACTAATCTTTTTAACACTTTTTAAATAGTTTTAACTACTAAATACACTTATTATTAGTCAATAATAATAAACATAAATCTTTTTCAACCAATGACAAGCTCATGAAATATATATTACACGTAGTCACGTTATCAAGTAAAATTCACAAATAATACTTTAACTTTATAAATCACATAACTATAAATTAATAATCAATATTATTAATTAAGTTATTATCTGATAATCATTGTTAGATGTTATTAAGTTACCAACGTTCAACGACAACTAGTGTGTGCTCACGACACGTATATGCAAGACCTAACGGAACTAACAGAGTTTGGTAACGGAAAATTACCGGATGTCACATTATTCCCATGTTGAAACAGTTTTCGTCCCGAAAATTGCATTACATGATTATGTTACATTACTGGTCTACTGCATTGGCATAAGAAGATCGTGTGAGTTTTGAGTGAGTTCTCACACACAAACACACACACACACACATATATATATACATATATATATATACACACACACGTATATTTAAAAGATTTTTTTATTTTTAATGTTTTTAAAAATATTTTTTAAACCGTTTGGATTTTAAACCGATAATGTAATTAGTAAAAAACATTTTTAAGTGTTTTCAAACCATTTGGTTTTCTAAACATCTGTGTTTTAAACAACTAGTTTTTAGAATTGTTTTTTAAAAGGTTGATTTTTAAATAATTTTTAAAATCATTCATCTTAAACTGTTTGGCTTTAAAATCTTTCAGTTTTTTAAACTTATTTTTTATAATTGTTCGGCTTTTAAACTTATTTTTTTCGATCATCCGTCTTGCTTAAATGTCTTTTAAAATCTTTATGTTTTTAAAATGTTTTATATTACTGGTTTTTTAAACCATTCAACCATCTAAACTTCTTTCTAAATTTGTTTGCCTTATTTAAACGTCTTTTGCAAATAGATTGGTTATTCAAACGCAATGAACGACTTATAAAAGTTAAAATAAACTAAACATAAATAATTTTAATATCATAGAAGCCATAATTATAATAATCAAAACTCAAGTTAATTAATACAAATGACGTAAAAGTAAAACCACTTTCAAATCAACTTGAATATAAGACTACAAAAAAATGAAAAAGAGAAAAAATGTTTCAATATAATGAATGGTTTAAAATGAAGCTTTTTAAAAGATGAATGGTAAAAAGACGTTCAAATAAAAGAACGGCATAAAATTACATTTAAACGAGCCGAATGGTTATAAAACATATATAAATAAAACAAAAAATTAAAAAAGACGCTTAATAGAATTAAACGATTAAAAAAGACGTTTAAATAAAATAACAGACTTTAACGGTTCAAATAAAACAAATAGATTAAAAATGATGTTTAAGTAAGCCTAACAGTTCAAATAATAACTTTAATAAGCCAAACGATTTTATACTTTTTGTTAGATAAAATGAATGGTTTAAATACGACGTTTAAAACTGAGTCATTTAAAAATAAATTTTAAAATAAAAATAAAAACATTTCGTGTATATATATACGTGTGTGTGTCTATATATATATATATATATATATATATATATTAGGAATTGTTGTCCCTAAAGTTACTAAAAATAATCATTTCAATCCAAGGGCATTTTGCTTATTTTATTAGGAAGTAACTGAAAAATCTTATTTTTTAGTGTATTGGACTAAAAGAATTATAGAATACAAACCATGGGGTTTGATTTGTTAGAAAAGTTTTTTTGAACTCAAATGGTTAAAATGATTAAAACTCAGAGACCAAAATAGTAATTTACTCTATTGTTTTTTTAATGTTTTACTTTCACGTGCATGGTTCAACGTTTTTACGTCTACTTTTCGTTTAGTTTTATTTTTTTTCGTTTTTATTTATTTTTTAATATGAGTTTTTTCGGTGTTGATAATCGTTGAATGTGGTGTGACATTGATGTTATTTGATATGATTTTGCGCCCTCCATCACAATGCGGGGAGCTTAATCATATTAATATAATACCAATTATCTACTTGGTTGGTGTATTGTGGTTGTATCGTATTCTTCAAAAGTTGTATCATAAGTTGTCCTTTAGTCAACTAAGTTTTAAGTGTTGGGTGGTATGCATTAATTGTTGTACAATATGCACAAAAGGTTATACATTCTTTTTTTTCCTTTTAACATTTGTTTTTAAACCTAATACTTTTATATATTTCATAATTTAACCCCTATAGTTTTTTTACTTTCAACTTTAGTCCCAATACTTTTATTTTTATAAAATTTTCAATTTATGGTCTAAATTTTGAGAGTTAACACGTCGTAATGTGAACTTGAGACTCAACATTGTTATGCTTATTTTTTCCCATTTAATATACCTGTCGTAACGTGTGGGTTCTAGATCGACTTACTTATTTTTTAACGTTTTACGTATCACGTGCGTGGTTTTATGTTTTTACGCCTCCTTTCTGTTTTAGTATTAATTTTTTCGTTTTAATTTTTTTTAGTTCAATTTTTTTCTGTGTTGATGGTCGCTTACTGTGTGTGACATGTGTGCTATTTGACATGTGTGCTATTTGATAATTGTTTTTTTTGTTGGGGAGAGAAAACCAGGGTTGGAGATGATGTTTCATGGTGCGGCTGGCGGTGTTTGGTGGTTCTCTAGTTATGACCACCGATGGCTGGTGGGTGGTGGTTGACCGAAGGTAGCAGGGGCTAGGGTTATAAGGTGGTGGCAATGGCGGTAAGATGGTGGCGATGCCTAGCTACGGTGGTGATCTGGTCGTTTTACACACATCTAATAGAAAATTTTAATGTCCGTTAGTTTAGGTCATGTTGACAAACTAACTTTTTGATTAATTTTTGAAAAGTTAATAAGTTAATAAGTATGTTTGAAAAAAATTTAAAAAGTTGATTTTAAAGGGTTAATAAGTTAAATTTGAGAAGTTAATGGGAATAATTTTTAATGTAAATTTAAAAGTGTAACGAAAAAAGATACTTGAAAAATGTAATTTACCTTTAATTTGTGATATAACACATTCTTAAAAGTTAAAATAATACTTTCTTGATTTTATGTACCACTCAAACAAAATATGCAAGCACGGTATCTCAACCGTTCAAATGAAGCTTTTTAAAAGGTTTATTACCCGCGAAAACCTTGGAACTATCTTTCCTCTCATTTATTTTCCTACCAAAACAAACAGACTACAATCATATTCAATCCCCTTATTTCTTCAAGCATTACATTCAATCACATTCAACATTATCTAATGGGTAGTCGCCACGATTCTAATCCGTTCGACGATGGTGGAGACGTTAACCCTTTTGCCGTAATTCAACTTTTTAATTATCTAATTGCTTCTTGTTTTGTTCTGTGAGCTGTGATTTCCATCGCACTAATGGGTTTTATGTGTCATGATCCAGATTGCTGTTCTATTTGTTTGTTGTTCGATTGTCTTATGGTTTTTGGTTTATAAATATTGAGGTTAATGATATTTGGGGCTTGTAGTTTATAATTGGAGTCACTTTTCAAATGTTTTTGGGCATATGTTTCTTTGGGTTGCCTTTGATAATTGCTGATATTAATTGAGCATCGATTGTAATCCGAAAAACCCATGATGCAAATGCTAATGCCAATTGTTTCTAATGTTCTTGAGAAGCTCTAATTTCATATGTTCTTGATTAATGTGGTTCTAGCATGTTATATGCCTAAAATTGCAACGAAATTACCTAATATGCAAACATTATTTCTGGAATTTGAACTATTTATGGTGGTTCATGAGGGTTGTGTTTTTTTTTTTTTTGTGTTTATGTGTGTTTACTGATAAACTAATCAGGGTAATAATCAGAATCCTGGTGGAAGCTCAAAACTATCACCACTTCCTCAAGAACGCGCTCAATATGAAAGTGGTACCACCGTTGAGATCATTCCTGATAACACCAAGGTTCGGTTAGAATTTTGAATTTGGGATTGCTTTAATTCATTTTTTTATCGGTTTGTTTTTACTATTTTAGGATTTGAAAGCCAAAGAAAAAGAACTTGAAGTTAAAGAAGCTGAATTGAAAAGAAGGGAAGAGGTGCATTTTCTTTAACCATTATGTTAGGGTCTTAAAATCAAGAGCGCGTGCACAAGCACATATTTGTGCGCACAAGCTCGAGTAACAACTTCCTAGCAGGAAACTATAGATTATGATCTTTAGTGCATATATATATGCATTTTGTTACAGTAGTAATGCATCCAATTTTATAAGTTAATAGTACTTAAAAGGCCGAAAAGTATTTTTAACTGAAATATGCACTCGTGATCTTTTCTTTTGTATCATTTTAACTCTGCAGGAGCTAAAGAAGAGGGAGGATGCAATTGCACAAGGTACTGCATTTTTAGAGACACGGTTTTCTTTTTTCTCTAATTTAAGACGCGTTTGCTTAACGAATTGGGAGTGGGAAACTCCAATTCCAATGAATTTTACAAACCAGACATGATACGAATGGAATTCAAATTCCAATACCATTGAATTCCAATGAACCAAATGCCCCTTTCTAGTGATGCGCTAATAAGTTTCTAAGTCTTAACATAATATCTGTCATGCAGCTAAAATAGTTATCGAGGAAAAGAATTGGCCACCGTTCTATCCTGTAATTCATCATGACATTGCAAATGAAATACCTATCCATCTTCAGAAGATACAATATGTTGCGTTTGGGTCGTGGTTGGGTATGCATATTTAAATCTTTCTTTGTTTTATGTTCGATATCAATTATTAAGCATCATCTATAATTTCGTATGCATTTTAAATGTGACGCTAGAGGTTAAAGATCATGATTGCAGGTCTTATACTATGCCTTGCATGGAATTTTATAGCAGTTACTGCAGCATGGTTTAAGGGGCAAGGTATGCCTAAAATCAACTTAAATATATAATTGTTTGATTTATGTATTAATTTTTTGTGTTGTTTCCTCAAACATATCATCCACCATGGCCCATACTTGAACTTATTAGTCTCACAGGTACTTCAATATGGTTACTTGCTGTTATCTACATCATAACAGGAGTCCCCGGATCATACTTTTTGTGGTATCGCCCTTTGTATCGTGCTATGAGGTATAACTAGACCTGAACTTGTTATGCAAACACATTATTAGGATAACTGTTATATTCTTTTTATTATTTTGTTTTTGCAGGACCGACAGCGCTCTAAAGTTTGGTTTCTTTTTCATGACTTACATTGTAATCTCTGTTTCCCTTTTGTATATTTAGACTTCTGTTTTCGGGTCAAAAACCATTAACCACAGTTGCTGATTTGCATGTGAAACCTTTTCATTCATGCAGGCTCACATCACCTTTTGTGCATTCGCTTCACTCGCTCCTCCCTTTTTTATTGAAGGGAAATCTTTGGCGTAAGTTTTTTCAATCTTATTTGTATATCTGCAAAATATACATCATGCCTTTTAAAATTTATGATTGGATTGTACATTACAGAGGGATTATGCCTGCTTTTGATTATCTAACCTGGAATGCTTCACTCGCGGTAAGTGTATGATACCTTGTTTCAAAAGGTTTAGAGGGTTAAAACCAGTAAGTTTCATATTTTATATGTGTCTGTAAGCTAAAATAGGGATATCAAGTTAACGTTAGGGTCTTTATCGGTCTTTGCTTGTAGGGTATCTACTTCGTTGGATTTGCACTTTTTGCTCTTGAAACAACAATCAGCATTTGGGTCATTCAGGTAATATGACTACACGTGGTAATCATGACCCGTCTATCAAAAAACAGGTTGATCCGGTAACTTTTGTTTGCTACACATGTTGATTTGGGTCTACTTAATTATAAAATGGGTCAAAATGTTTCACTCTTATGAAAGTAGTTTAGGAACTGATCAAAATGGGCCATCAACACACATTACCACTTTCCATCACCATTACCTACTTGTCATCACACCCACTACCACCACCACTAATGCTATTGCAACTAGCCACCAATAAAAGAAATATAACACATTTTGCTGCTTCTTTTTTCCTACATAACCTGTTTCAACCTAGTCTAGTTTGGTCGGAACCTGTTTTGACCGAACCAAATTGATACTTTTTTTTCCTCTAAAAATGACATGTTTTGACGTGAGCTTGTCCTTGACCTGTTACATGACCTGATCCGCCCGCTTTGACACACATTATATGAATACATATAAAATTAACCATTGTATGTGAAAGCACCCTTCTCACTTGTGCACACTACGAAAACATTTCAATATATTTCATATTCGTTTCATCTATTTTAACGCTCACAAAAACAGACATATATATACGGACATATGAATCGTTGAGTCCTTTTTTGCTATTAAATGGTTTGTTTTGGATCTGCAGCAAGTTTACTTATACTTCCGTGGTAGCGGAAAAGCTGCACAGATGAAAAATGAGGCTACAAAGAAGAGTATGCTAGCAGCATTATGACATTGCTACCTATAGAAATTAGAAACCATATATACTTGTCCGGGAACTCCTCGAAAACTCGTTTACCACACAAGTACAATTAGATGCTAACTTGTTTCCAGGAGACAGAATGATCATTGGTCCAACAATATGGACCATGAATTCTTATTATGATTGTAGTTTTTTAAGGTTGTGATATGACTCTCAGGCTGTATTTTACCACATGTTACACAAGTGTAGTATCTAACTTTATATGTAGCATCTTTCATTTATGAACTTAAAAGTAAAGTTGATTCATAGTGAAAGACTGAAATTATGTTATCATATTAGAAAACTAGTACTTTTTGCAAATAGTCACTCTTTTATTTTTTCATCTCAACAAGTTGTTAGAGATTTATTAAGTGATGGTGTAACCTGAAGATCTATCACAGATCTTAAATGGTTCTTCACAAATACAAAACACACACTAATATGCAGAGAATATTACGTGAAGGAAACTTGTATTCACATATACAAATGGTGTTACAAGGTGGGGTATTTATACCCAAGAGTTCAATGGTTACATGTTGGCGGTTGTTGGCGCCAAATTAACTATCGGGCTACAACTACCATTTCACCCATCTAACTTATCCAACTCATATCTTAAATACATATTTACTTGACCTATTTGTTTCACATATGAAAACACTTAAATAACTACATATAAAACACTTAAATACTTGATGACCAGATTATTCTCAAACAATGCCCCCCCTAATCTTGACATCAAAGATCGTGGCTGCTTTCATCACGTCAGACCACAATGTGGTGGCCAATCACGGACTGCACACATTCTTCTCTTCTTAATTGGCAGCATCTCGGCGATTAAGACTTCTGCTTCACGATCCCTCTTATCACTGCTGCACTCACCTTCTTCAAACAGCAAACTCTCCCCCCTTATCTTGCCTTTCTTTTGTCATTCGATAATACCACTCCATTAGATCCAAATATTCATTGTACGTCAATACTAGTTTTATATAACTTTGAGGGTTGATTCCAAGTTCTGCTGCTAATAGTGGCCAGAAATGTCTCTTGTTAACTAAGGCCTTTCCTCCATTGAGTTGTACTCCCATATACAAGTCGTATAAATCAGTTGCTTGACCCTCGATTTTTGGTGGAAATACACTTAATTTGTTGTGCCTTCAACAGATCCAAGAACACAACCATATCTTTAAAGGTTGACACTTCTAATTCTTGTTCAACAATTGCCTCCTTTCCATAAGCTTTACTTGTATTTTTCTTTGCTTCAAGATCTAAGTGTTCAAAGTACTCCAACACCTTCTATGTTTCTTCCAATTGAACAATATCTCCCCAATTCATGTTGGTATTGGAATTGTTTTCCATATATAAATGCCCTTGACTAACGCCTTTTGTTTCTTGAACAGATTCATCCTCGAAGGTCTTTGTAATATAGCATAAAGTTCCTTTGAAAGTCACTTCGAAACCTTGATATGTCAATTGTTCCAGGCTTAACACATTCCTTTTCATTATGGGTATGCAGTAATCTAATTCAATAACCCGTGATACACCATTCAAATTCAATTCAACTTGCCCCTTACCCCGAAAGTATGCCTTAGTAAAATCGGGTATGTAAGTTTCGATTCTGAAGGATCTTCTAAGTGTTTTGAACAACTTCTTGTTTCCAGTAGCATGTTTCTTGTGATGTAAACCAACATACCAGATTTTGTTCCACATACCTGTCTCGGTGCCCTTTATCATGAATTCAGAGAACCGAATCCGATTCTCACATATTTTTCTAAAATTTCCGGGCTTCTTGCAGTAGAGGCAAATATGCTTCTCCAACAAACCTTTTCCCTTTTGATTCCGCGCCGAATTCCGAAATTTCCTTGATGCTTTCTTGTTCCTTTGATTGATACTATCTTCCTCGTCGAATGAAAAATCATTAACTTTGATGCATAATGTTTCCACACTCGAATCCTCCCTGTCTTCTCGACCGCAAAAATTCGATTCCTCCTGGTCCTCCTGACAGAATTGCAATGCCGGATTCATTACCGAAACATCCACGACATCACTGCTCCCTGCAACATAATGATCTTCCATTCTTTCTTATTCTCTATTCCACTTTATACTTCACAGGTTTCTTCTTCCCAGGAGCATCACGCTCTGATACCAATTGAAGATCTATCACAAATCTTAAATGGTTCTTCATAAACACCAAACACACACTAATATGCAGAGAATATTACACGAAGGAAACTTGTATTCACATATACAAATGGTGTTACAAGATGGGGTATTTATACCCATGAGTTCACGGTTACGTGTTGGCGGTTATTGGCGCCAAATTAACTACCGGGTTATAACTACCATTTGACCCATCTAACTTATTCGACCCATATCTTAAATACATATTTACTTGACGTATTTGTTTCAGATATGAAACAATTAAATAATTACATATAAAATACTTAAATACTTGATTTTTTAACGGCAAATGTACGACTCTGCTTCGGAGGATAGGTGTTATCTTAATCGGGCCCACCTATCCGTTTTCCAGTCAGGACCGCACCCCCAACCCCCTCATGAGGAAATCCATTGCTGACAAAACCCCATAGCTCAACTCTAAACACTTTTTGCTCGACTTGAACTCATAACCTCCCCTTTATTTACATGGCATGATTATCTCAACTTAACCAGTTGGCCTAAGAATCATTTATACTTAAATGAGTAAAATTCACTTTTGCTGTCACACCCCAACCTTGACGGCGGAAACGTCGAGGTGTGAGGGATACGATTGTTCACAGCCACATAACGCTATGTTTAAATGTAAA
>BJCN01128307.1:0-11014 GCA_018326445.1 Flaveria brownii
AAGTTCCAGTGGAATACAGGAGCCTTGAGCTGCAAGTAAACATTTCAAACATTTCAAAGAGTCTACTAGAATGACAGCGTAAAGAATGATGAAAGATCAATACACTAGAATTTAGAAAATCTTTTGATTTGTAGATTGTAATCACAGTCAGATGGATAACAGATTGAGAATAATTTTGATTACAGATATAGATGTTATACTCTATGGAGTATGGAGGGGCATACAAAATAAGCATATATGGCTATATACGTATACGGGCGTATACATAAGGCCCTATATGGCCGTATATGAGTACAACACAGCAGAATTTATATTGACACTTATTTGGCCGTTTTACGTAACTTTTTACCACCTTTGGATTTTAGGCTTTTGTAATCAACAAATTGCTATCAATAATTGTTTGTTATGAGTGGATTTCAGGGGGCTTGTATTTCTGTTTGGTCAACAAATCACTACCAGGGTCATCATCTAGCTTGTCTTTGATGATATATTCCATCAAATCAAAATTGATTGTGGGTGAGTTAGGCTGAAACCAAACAAAAATTGAGAGCATCTCATCATTACAGGAAGAACATCTTCAACATTAGTAGTGCCCATTATCAACTTGTGAAGCCCTTTCAACTCAAAACTCAAAGATTGATATTTTCTAAGGATTATGTAGTGATAGTAGTTAAATTAGAAAGCTTGTGGTATTAGGGGTATGTGGATCGTAAAAGCTTAGTGATTATGGGAAAAAAAGGATGAATCAAAAGTGATTTCTGTGTTTTCTTGGAAATAGGCTGTGTAATTAAAATTTTAGGCTCGTATACAGGCATATACTCTTTGCTATGTGATTGTATATATGTAACATCCTGGCCAATCTAACACGACGGAGTTCCTGAACATCCAACAAACATAGCTACTGGTTAAGGTAAGTTCCTCTAAACCTTTAAAACTGGATGTGCGTTCTTAAACAATTTGTTTTCAAATGCTTGCTATCGTATGCTAAATATCAAACGATACCCGTTCTTAGTATGGATGGCTGATGTAAACTCTAGAGAAACATTGTATAAACAAGGTGTATGTGTATATCATGATCACATGCAGACATGCCAGATGAATTTTGAGTTTACAATTTTTTTGTGTATATTTACTTAAAAATACTTTTGTTGGAAATGTTTTTAAAGGATTTTTAGAACTAGATGTTTATGTGATACACATTCTACTAGGTTCTATGTGATATACGTTTTGAAAGAGATCGATGGCTTTTGAGGCTAGTGACAATAGAGATCATGCAGGTTTGATGAATAGGTCTCTAAACCTATCATAGTATAAAATATTCGAAGTAAAAACTAATCAGAATACTTGAAGTTAATATAAGTTTGGTATATAACAAGTAAATAATTTTTTTTGAACAAATATACATTATATAATTCGTATCTTAATTGTCTCAACTATCCGTTTCACAACCAGAAACGAACCTCAACCAGTGTTTTCACGGCCGGATCGGACCGGCCGGTCCGACCGGTCGAACCGGGGATCGGCTTGGTGGCCGGTCCGGTCGTGTATGAATCGTTTTGTGGGGGTTGAACCGGCCGGTTGTACCCGAGTCGGTGGACGGACGGGGAAACCGGACCGGTTTTGAAAATTTTTTATTTTTTATTTTACTTTTTTAAGTAAAAACAGGGGTGTTTAACTACAAATTAGTGTGCTAGATCAAAAAGTAAAACCAAATTCAAAAAACGGGCTCGCACGGGCCTGGTCTTTTTAAGCTGCATTCGTGTTCGCGACAAGTGCGGGCACACACGAGTTCGCTGGAAATCCAACCTTTTTCCCCATTTTTGCACCTCCACTACACGCGGGTAGTACTTGTGACAAAATATGTCATAAAGATAGATACACTAGAGTGATAAAAAAATTACTTATAAAACAAACATCACTTTGTCCCCACATCAATATAGGACAAAGTGTTCACCATAATCTTAAACATACATTCACACACACCCAAATATACTTAAATTTTATATATATCTATAAAATATATATATAAATCATATATAAATTACTTATATTTAATTACATATATAAATATAATTAAAATATAGTTAAATCCGGTCTAACCGGTCCGACCACCAAACCAGTAAGACGTCCGATTCGACGTCCGGTTCGACGTCCGATCCGGTTCTGAAAACATTGACTTCAACCATCTCAAATGGTGACTTGAAGCTAAGGCCAGTTCAAGTTTAATAGTTTTGAATACTTTACCATAACCATTTATCAATTTAAATTTAACCAAAGGTTTATAAGTTTGATAGGTTTTAAAGAGATCACATTAACCATTTTAGGCACACATTCTAATTTAACTTATATTTTGGTTTTTCTTATAAGTTTATAATTACAACTTTTATAAAATGAGTAAAACTATGTTTGGAAAGTTTCTAACTACAACAATATGTAAAATTCTAAACAATGTGCCGACAAGTTTCAACTCTAATCAACACAAAAATATAAAAAATATCTTTAACACGTAAATAAAAATAAACACATCAAATCAAAATGGTGTATTTAAAATTTTATAAAACTAGAATATTCTAAAAGAGCGTTGGGCAGAAAATTACGTCATGAACACGAATATCAAAACAAAATAAAAACCCATAGAAGGTTGCTAGAAAAAGTTCAGGCGAGGTCTCAAACCCACAAAACATATACTTCATCTCCTAATCAAAGTTCATGATTCATTCTTCAAATTAGTAATGTCCAATTTGAGAAGAGGATATGACAATATTTGATAAAAATAAAGGAATTTTAGTGGGTGTGTGGGAGTGTTTTTACTCTTTTTAACTTATAAACTTTTAAAAGACTAAAGTCATTTTATTGTGTTTGGTAATGTGATAGTTATGAGAGAAATAAATTAATAAATCATTTCATATTAACTTAGTAACTTATTAAAAAATTTACGTGTTATATGGAGCAATTCCAAGTGAAGGACGTGTTTGGAATTGTTTCTTGAAATTATTTCTTAAAAAACTAAAGTCAAACACATCCTTTTGAATAGTCAAAAAGTTGTTATAAGAAGCAATTCCAAACACGTCCTTAACTTAAACAAACAAACAAACGTACCCAATAAATTTCACTCAAAAACAGGGTCTAGGGGCAGATGAAGGCAAGTCTTTCTCTATCTTGAGAGATAGAGAGACCGCTTCCGAAGAGACCCCCGACTCACAAACAAAATCAAATAACAATCACATCTTTAACTTAAAAATTAACAATTAACTGAGGAAATAAAGACAGATTATATAAAGCTAAACTCAAGTTGTAAAAAACCCTCAAACTGCTCAAGGTGAAAAAAATCATAGATTCCTAGTAAGATGAAGTTCATTTATTGTTTAAATAATTATTTTGAGATAATTGCATGAAATATTAAAAATAATTATTTTGAGATAATTGCATGAAATATTAAAAATAATTATTTTGAGTTAATTGCATGAAATATTTTAAGATGAAAGAGGTGTCATTATAAAAATAATAGAAGTAAAGTGGTACAAAAAGAGAATCTAAAATCTTAGTGTAGCTAAAGTTGCGAATTATATAGATAGATAATATTATATTTAGAAAAATAATATAAAATTAAAATTAAAAAAGTTAGCTAAAAAGTTTCAACGTTACTTCCTCCTTTTGTTCCCCTATTACATAAACAGACAACCCTATATGACCAAATCACCTGTTTTTAACGCGTGACATTGTTTTAACAAACGAAAATAGGTTCAGACAACCTTATTTCAAGGTCATATCCTCCCATATCTAATAAAATATTAAGAAGTTCACAAGTTAAATTGACATTTTATAAATTTTGCACTTCTAGATAAGCTTAACTCAAATTCCAGAAACTGTTTTAATAACAAAAGTACACCATGTTCAAACATGCACAAACACCATAAATGACTGACAATACCATATTTACATCAACGTAATCACACCAACCCCAACAAAGTTCAAATGTAATTTGAAAAAAAATATGCTGAAAATAATGATTTTTTTAGCTAAATTGATCTCTTATCTTTTTATTATATTATAATCATTAGTAATTTGTTAAACAAGATGGATCAGATTTCTGGCTTGGATTCTCCATAAAAAGAGAATTTAAAATAGCGCACAGTATAATCAGCTTCGATCATCTGGGGAAATAATCATCACTTCCATCATTACTTACAATCAAAATAAAAAAAAAACATTCATCAAAACAACTCTAAACAACAAATAAAACTGCAAAAATCCAACAAATCATATAACAAAAAATAAACCAAAATGATGAACCATTGATCAGATAATTGTAGTCTGGAAGTATTTTTCAATCGACATCGTGTTTTCCGACAACTCTCTCATCATCTCAGATGGACTCCAAAACGTCATCAGATCGAAACGAAAACGAAATAAAACTAAAATCAAGAAGCTTGCTCAGAAGGATCCATTGGTTGTTTCTAATCATGAGTGGAAGTACAAGCTTTCCATCATAAAATAGGTAGAATTCAACATCATTGCAGCTCTAAATCACTCACACAAATTGAAATTGAAATTCAAATCAAACAACTTGTGAACAATAAGATGTTAAAGGATTACAGATACCTTGAACGTCGTCGGCGATGGTGATCTGAAGTCGATTGTTTGTGTGTATTTATAATGGAATTTGGGGATTTAGGGTTTGTTGCGGCGGGTGTATTAGTATACAATAGGGCGAAAGGGGGAAAACATGATTTACAGTTTTTGACCTTCGAGTATTGATATTTAGTAATTTGGTCTTTTTTTCTTTAAAGGACTATTAATATAGATTTTTCTAAACATAAAAGACGTTTTTTATAACTCTTTTCTCTTTTACTTATTTATGTTTTTTTACAATAATACATGTACATATAATTTCTTATATAACACAATATATATTATTTAAGTATTTTCATCCACGTATTATCCATAAATATAATTTGTATAATTTATATTATCTAATTATTTATATTATAAATACGTGAATGAAAACAATGATATATGCGTGCATGAAAATAATTAATTAGCTATACGTGCATGAAAATAATTAATATATTTAATTATGTATGAAATTATATTTATGTATAATACATGAATGAAAACAATAATATATATTTATTTTCATCGATATATTATATATAGATAAAATTATATATTTTATTTAACTCTAAACATCATTTTATTATTTAATTATTTATATAATTTATATTTATATATAATACGTGGATAAAAATAATTAAATTATATGTATTATGTTATATATATAGAAATCATATGTATATGTATTATTATAAATATACATAAATTAAATAAAAAGATAAAAAAAGTTGCAAAAAACATAATTTATGTTTGGAAAATTTACATTAATAGTCCTTTAGATGCAAAAATACCAAATTACCCTTGACTTAACAGAAAACTTAACAACAGTTAGTCTGAAGGATGAATTCTGTTACAAAATGTTAACATAAAGAATGTTTAAAGTACTTTTTAAATATAAATGATGATACATGTAATTTTATATAAATTTAAAGGATGTTTTTTTTATAATTTTGTCATTTTTTATAATATTATATAATTTAAATAATTTTGATGTTTTAGAAAAGTTTATTATTTTATAAAAAATGTATTTATTTAGAAATAACATTAATTAAAGATCTCTTTCTTTATTTATAAAAAACACTATTTTAATCTAGAAAAATTTAAATAATAATTAATATGGTTATTTTATAAAAAAGAGGAGCAAGAAAAATTTAGTGAGAAAAAATATAGTGTTGTCATGTGTACTCCTTAGTTATCGTTTTATTAGAGTATGAAGATTTGATTATGATTATTATAATATGTTATGCTTGCAACTATATTTGGACATTTTATTGTGAGAAGCTTAAATTATAATCTTATTATAATCACCCATATTAAAAACTTCATTTATATTAATAGCTTAATTGTTTTTACTATTTTTTCACATATTATTGCTTATAACTTAAATATATTTGTTATACATAATATATTTTTAGTGTCTTATCTATAAAATATATAAGATTATACGTATATAATATCTATTATACAGCTTTCTTATTTCAACCCGTGTAACACACGGGCATCTAACATAATCAGTTTATATACTACTTTAATAAAATAAAATAACTAACAGCCACCTGACCAGTTTTTAGTATGTCCATGTCATCTCTACCTAGGCTCCATCTAAGATTGTCCATATGTCACCAACACATTAAAATTACAACTTTAGTAAAATCTTGACTTCAAAAAAGTATTCTTTATAACTCTCATTTAATACTATTAAATCAAAATAATTTCTCTTTAGAGCCGAATAACATTTTTTTAAAATACTTTAATTAATAAGACTTAATTTATTAAAATATAATTTAATTTGTAGCTAATCATTGTTAAATTTAAAAATATTTTAAAAGATATATAAAAAGATTTATGTATATTTCTAAATAATAAATTATTTTTTTTGTTTTTATAGTATTATGTATACCTTATATTATATATAATAATTTTATTGATATATATTTATCTATAACATATATTAGATTATACATATATATAATCTATTATCTAATTTTTTATTTTAACACGTGTAACACACGGGTATCTAACCAAGTAAATTATTTAATTAAAAACCCCCACCACCTACACCCCCACTATGAAACAACCACCGTCGTGACCTCCCCGCCGACAATTGTCGTCCAACAATGGTGATTGTTAGGTTTGGTGATGATGATGGAGGTATGGTGGTGGTTAGATGACGATGATGATGTTGGTTGTTAAGGGTTGGTCATGATGGTGGTTAGACGACATTGATGATGGTGGTTGATACACGTTCGTGGTTGTCGATACACGTTAAGTTGGTGGTTAATGGTGGTGTGGTGGTGGTTAGACGACGATGATGTTGGTGGTTGTTAGGCGCAGTGATGGCGGTGGACTTAGGGCAGCCGACTAACGATCATGTGTCGGCAGTTAAGAAAGATGACGAGGTAGGGGAGAGGGTTGGGTTTTTAATGTAATTAACTCAATCAAAAATTAATATATTATCAATATTCATATAATTATTATATTAATTAAAGTTATATTTGTCTTTTTACAGCCATGTAACAGAAAAAATTAGCAGAAATTAGTGTCAACTACCAATCGTGTTATAGTTTGTGAAATAAACCTATAATTTCTAAAAAGTTAGGACCAATATTGTAATGTGAACAAGTCATGAGGACCAATCATGTAATTAACTCTATTATAAATATTGTAATAACCTCAAAACCAAGCCATCAGCTATAAAGTCTAAATAACCTAAAACCTAGCAGCGATCAACGACGCAAGCCGTTGCTTTTTTGTATTCACGATCGAGATTCATCGGTTTCTAGTTGTAATCAAGGTAAACAAGCCTATTATATCATCGACTTCATAGCATAAATTATAAGAAACCATTTTTAATTGTTTTCTTAATATAGAAATTGAAGGATCATATCATTTTTTATGACTTTCCACATTAGGGCTTGAATTGGGTGCTTCTTTGTTTGCAAACTTTTTCCTTTGAATCTACTAATTATTGTATTCTTTTGAAGCAGATCTCTTAGCGTATTATATCGTTTGTGAACTTGTACACTTAGCATCATATCATTTTGAACAAATTTACATGTTATTTTAGGGGATACGGATTAAGTTAGCTATTTGCAACACTGGTCTTTTGAATTTAAGTTCCTCCAAATATTGAAGATCGATTTGGTATTTGGCGAAAATGTTTTACACAATAATACCGATATTTAGCTTAAAATAAAATTTTATTTCAACTAATACCCTTCATGATTTTAATTTTTGCATTGAAGATAAAAAAAGTGGCTTTTTATCCTTGATTAATCTTGACGTTATATGCATTTGTGTGTACCAAATTTTGCACACCTAGAAAAATTAGTAACTTTGTTAACAAGTTTAATGTGTGAAATAATTAAATTGATTTAAACAAATTACAAAACTAGTTGATCATACTTACAATTGGTACAACCGTACAAGAATGTATATATGTCTATCGTAGTCATATGAATGTATTACACCATTTGAATGACAGAGAAAATATTATATAAAATAAAAACTCTAAAAAGTATAAAGCTTGAAACAACACTAGAACTAACAATTCTTTATTGACATCAAGCAGAGTTAAAACAATCTGTACGTGCATATTTTCTTTATCAATTAGTTTATTCATGTCATGACCAAAGTGCCTATACACAAAGTACTTCATATATTCTTCTATGAACAAAAAAAAGAAATAACTCGATTAAAGATATTGTATATGTACAATTGAAGTCTTTTGTTTATATACACTTGTTAACAAGAAACAATTTATCGCATGAAACTGAACAGGTTAACCCAGATGAAATTCGCTATCGTGGATACCGGTGCCATGAGGCGCGAGATGGACATTCACATATGGAAAGAGATTAGGGTTTCATCAGAAACCAAACTAACAGAACAAAGATCACCTAATGCTTCTACAGAATATGAGCTCAACAACACTGAAGAAGCTCAAAATGAGGATGCAAATCAAAACAATATAGCTCCTGTTCATAGCAGTGAATCCAGGATATCCGGTAAGAACCAATAAGATACAAATAAAAAGAATTAGAAGGTGCCATAAAACCCTTAATCGCATAATAAGTTTTTTTTATTTTTCATGACCCCAATTAAAAAATTATACAATATATTTTTCAGGATGTGTTCAAATACATAGCGTCCAATAGATGTTTAAACTTTAAACATTTTTGCCCGGTAATAAAAAGTTGTAAATAAATTGTAAAGTTTACGGGTTGCTATAACACCCTAAATCACCAATACAACCTACTTAACCAACAAAAGTGCTTGACTTTTTTTCCCTTCAAAATCACCATTGACCGAAATTCCAAATACACTTGCTTACATGGCACAACAAATTTCCTACATGTTGCGCTTACATGGCGCGCAACTTTCATATGGATGTGCCTACTTGGCACACACAACCAAAGAGTTTTTACCATTTATATATATTGTGTATATTTACTTGTGGATCAAACTTAATCTCACAAAGTTAAAAAACACAACTTTATGAACACCTTAAATAATGATCAAACACAAGAACAGTTGGAGATGCATCACCTTCAGTATATTTATGATGCAATTAGTAAGAAGAGAAAAGAGTTTCTATAGAGAGAGAGAAGGAACAAACTTCTATTCATTGCATAACCCAATTCTTCATTAAAACTGTTTATAACAACCACTACAACAGCCAACTAATCAATTACAAAAGTATACCATCTTAGTCCCTCTACTATGAACTAATGACAATTATGACCCTAAACCTCTTATGACCCTTATTATCGTATCAATACCCCTCGTTAAGACACTTCTTGACCCCAAGAAGTAAAATCAGGGAATCGAAGCTGCATATCAGTAAGAAATTCCCAAGTAGCATCAGCCGGAGAAGAATTGCACCAGTGCACTAACACTTGCACAGCAGCGCGGTTATGGCGTTTAACCATACGCCTATCCAACACAACTGTGGGATACAAATGAAAACGCGAATCAGAGGGAATGGGCACAATCTTGGTCGGAGGACCGGAAGCTTTCTTCAATAAAGAAACATGAAAGGTGGAGTGCAACTGGAAATATTTGGGCAAATCTAGACGATAAGCCACTTCGCCAATACGCTCCAACACTAAGTAGGGACCAAAATATTTGGGGGTGAGTTTGGAATGCTTATGTATGCGTGCAGAATTCTACATATATGGCTGTAAACGTAGGTAAACCCATTCTCCAATTGCAAAAGATCGTTCACTGTGATGCTTATCTAATTGTTGTTTCATTCGTGTTTGAGCCTTTAACAATGATTGACGAGGAAGCTGAATAGTACCTTCTCGATTACACAAAGCTGAATCAACAGAAACATCAGCCGAATCTTTGGGAACGTAAGGGAGGTGCAGTGGAGGATCATAGCCATACAAAGCATGAAATGGGGTCATTTTAATAGAGGAGTGGAAAGAAGAATTATACCACCACTCCGCTAATGGCACCCAAGTAGCCCAATAATGAGGCCTCTCCATCACCATGCAACACAAGTAAGCTTCAATGCACCTATTAACCACCTCCGTCTGTCCATCCATTTGGGTGTGGAACGCAGTCGAGTGTTTAAGTTGAATTCCCAATAAGCCCATCAGCTCCTGCAAAAAATGACTGAGAAAAATAGGGTCGCGGTCCGACACAATGGATGATGGACACCCATGCAACTTATAAACCGAATCCAAAAATACTTGAGCCACATCTTTGGCAGAGAAGGGATGTCGTAAAGTAGTAAGATGGCAATATTTTGTCAGGCGATCGACAACCACAAAGATCGTATCTTTGCCATGTAAAACATGTAAGCCCCCTACGAAATCCATTGTGAGCTCAGCAAAAACAACATGGGGAATAGGGAGAGGTTGCAATAACCCAGGTGAAGCAATATTTTCAGACTTAGCCCGCTTGCAAGTGTCACAATCACGAATAAACTGGCGAACCATTTTCGTGATACCCTTCCAATAGAAAATACTTCGAACACGCTGAGTAGTAACATGAACACCCGAATGGCCTCCCATAGAGGAAGAGTGGTATTGAGTGACTATGTCCAAACGAAGTTGAGGATCAGCCCCAACGACCAACTTGTTTTTCCTCCGCAAAAGAGAACCATTCCATGTATAGTATGGAATTAAAGCACCATCGGTCAATGAATGAATAATACTCAAAACAGATGGATCATCATGCCAACTTGCAACTAACCGTTGTAGAAGAAGTGTATCAAGGAAACATTCAAAGCCAACACCGTAGCTCCTTCGACTCTTGATAAAGCATCAACGGCTTTATTATCCGACCCTTGTTTGTAAACAGTTTCATAATCATAGTTCATTAACTTGGCAAGCCAAGTATGTTGCAGTGGAGTAGTGATCTTCTGCCCCAACAAGTACTTAAGACTTTG